>VMOF01000369.1:29714565-30004565 GCA_011764245.1 Trialeurodes vaporariorum | reverse complement strand
CGTGTGCAATCCGGCAACGCTGCATTTTATCCGTTGAAATGCATGAAAAAGGTCGGACTATTGGAGGTGCACAGAGCACTGCCTCGAATCGTTATTACAATTGGATTGTAATCGAGGGTTTGAGCGTTGCTAGAATGCACGCGACGCCACTGGGCTAAAGTCACACTATGCCCCCCTCTGCTATCCTTTTCTGACGGATGTGTTCAACGACCACAGAGGGAGAAAGACAAATAATTCCAGTGTCCACTCATGTCTTGCTATTTACTATTACTGTTGACAATCTTGATTTTTATTCGTAATAGCATGTCTGGAAAATGCCCATGTTTCGATCTACTGTGGCGCGCCGCGGCCGTGCCCGGCATCTCGCGTTCAAAGTCGCATCCAAGCGCGTGTGCGCTATAGCGCTCGCTAAGTGTTGGACCACTTTCACTCTCGAACCGCGAATCGTGCAGTACCTATTCGCACTGCTCCACCGCACCGCCACCGCACCGATCGCTCTCCGCTAAGTTTTTATCTTCCTTTTTTTTTTGCTTTTGTTTTTGTTTTTGTTTTTTTTTTTTTGCACAATCGACCTAGCGGTTGACGAGATAAATTGTATGATCTCCGCGGTTTTTGCCTCAACTCCGCTCGAGTAGAAAAAGTTTAGAGATTGTATTATGTTACGCGAAGGGAGTTATCCAACCTTTATTTAATACCGTTAAATTGAATTTCAAGTTAACATTTATGATATGATAAGTGGGGAACTGGCCGCCACGCAGCGCCAGCACCCTTCTCCCAATTGTTTTAGTTTTTTTTAGCTCACCTTCAAAAATGTATAGTCGAGCTTTGCAAAAAGTTAAAATTTCTGGCTCCCCAAAATAATCTCCGCGCATCGCGTTGCTACCCATGTATATGACCTTGACATGGGCCTGATCCAGAGAGTTGACCTATCGTTTACTGCTACGTTAAACTAATAATTCAGACTGTTTAAGTGCCGCTAATTGGTCAATAATATAATTGTAAGACTTGACTTTTGCTATGGTAACCATAATTAAATTGCCCGTTTTTATTAACAGAAAACTATGAATATACATACATAGATAATATTATGAGGCCATGGCTAACAGGAAACTTAACAATGGTTACCATATCAACGATCAAATCTTACAATGCTTGACCATGACCAATAGCGTCACTCATAGACAGTTTTAACTATTGGTTTAACATAGAAGTAAATAAGGACCAGCCCGCAGCAGAGCCGTGCAGCAATAGCGTGAAAAAGGGTAAGTAGTGCAAACTGGAAAATTTGCTTTGGAACAAACAAGGGAAGGTTAGATTGCGAAGATTGAGGCATAATTTTTCTTTTGAAGATATTTTCATCGATGATTTCTAGGGTTCTCATATTTTACGATCGGCAATAATTAAAAGAGAAAAATTGATCATAAAGCGAAAACCCCCAACATTTTTTCTGGTATGATGGAGTTGATCCGCTTTTGAAATATTATATATTCGAGTTTTCCACTTTATGATGCTCGGTTTTTGTTAAATATTTAAAATCCTTGGCGAGATTGGACGTTTGAAGCAAGAAAGAAATAATAGCCATAGTATACTTGAATTTTTAAACAATGGATAAATGATATAGAAATAAAAATGCTAGGCTACCATCAAAGTTCCATCAAAAGAGCTGAATAATAAGACTTTATAGTTTCATTCGAACCTTATACTTTTCGGGAATTTTAGCAAACTTCTTGTGAATCGGCCTTATCAGGAAGTAAAAAGAAGTATAACCTCATTATGATTATGTCGTTGGCACGCGAATGAGGCTCAACGTTCGTTCCATTTTCATGCGTGTATTTTTATCTTTTCTCGTCACGAATAAATTAATTAAGAAATAAACAACCGTGCTATGGTTATTTTTATCCTTTAACTGATAGTACATTTCCGCTAAAACCCATGCATGATTTGGCTGAGAAGTATATGAGGTCGCAATACTGGTCAGTTATATGCACGCGGATGGAAACTTTCAATCATGCTTGGATAAAATGAAGTCCCATCTGATTATGAGCGGAGATGACAATTATGGCTCATAAAAGCATTTTCATTATTCGCCTTAAAAATCAGACGCAGAAATATTTACTTCCTTCAGAGCAATCGTTGAGCTGATTAATTGTAGATGTTTCAGAGTCAGAGGCGAAAGGAAGGAAAAACAAAGTAAGATTTGAAATGACTTCGAGTCAGAGGCAAATCCATACATTTATCTTTCGTTCTCTACACCCATTTGTGAGCATTTGTATTAAAAAAAAAAAAAAAAAAAAAAAAAAAAAAAAAAAAAAAAAAAAAAAAAACTACAACAACAAATACATAAAGAAAGAAAAAGTGACCTTTCCTCCCGTACAAATATCATTTTCTAACTTGTGTGTTCAAATGAGTGGAAAGAGAGAGAAGCACATAGTGCTAAGTCCACTACTTTTTCGTATTCCGCATGACCACTGGCATATAGCATTTGCAATATATGGCAACGAGTCACGATGTTCATTGGAACTCACGAAAAATATCGAACTCGAGAATTTGAACAGTACACTCAACAACTCGATCTTTTTCAGTGGATTTGAATGGACAGAATAAAACACTGAATAAAATACACCAAAAAATGTTGGGTACTATTTCGTATACCTACAGCTTGCGTCGCCGTCGACTATTGCACCGGAAATATACATATTTGGGAAAAATATACAGTCAACTTTGAGTAACTTTATAACGAAAGTTGAAGAAGTCTCCAAAATGGCAAAATATCCCTCAAACTTTTAGTCAATATATTTTACTAAAGTTCATGGTTATTTTTCCCAACAATTGCCTGTGTAGTAGAACGCAAATTTTAGATGAAATAAAACCCAACCTTTTTTCCCGTGCATTTTATCAGCAGTTTTTAGTCAAAAACCTTGAAGCCCCAGCTCCTACCCTAAACACCGGGTTTTTAACACCCCCACCCCTCCATGATCCTTGAATGACGTCCCTGAGCACAGTCCCCGTCACTTATGTATGGAGTCTATTCGTTATGGTAACGGCGCGGCAATCTGCCTTCAACAGTTGGATGAACGCTTTCAGATTTCGCAAGAAAATGCTGACAGAATACTCGCTCGGTCAATCTGCACGCAAAGTAGATAAATACAGGTAAGTGCATTAGCCTATTTGGAGCGTCGTGCGGGATATACTTCTCTTTGGGACTTAAAGGTTAGTTATAAGAAACTTTGTTAACCAGAGCTGGTTCACCAATCAACGATCGTGAACCGAAAACGGAGTCATTCGTCAAATGGAGCCTTCGCATACATTGACCTCGCAAACGGACGAATCATAGCTTACTTCGTGACGCAAGGAGATTTACAACATACCTGTATTCATCCCACATACGCCCTACACATTGGAAATTTTTAGGTGTTTTTCTAAAAAAAAAAAAAAAAAAAAAAAAAAAAAAAACCATAGAGTTAAAATAATTTGAAAACTGAAAAAATGTGATTTTTTTTTTTTTATCCGGCAAAAAGATTCGTGCTGAAAAATCCCAAAATTGTCTTTTGATTAAAGTGGGCATACATTTACGGCAAATTGGTCCGTAGAAAACAGTGGGTCATCAATAGCACAATCAGCATTGTATGGGTTATACCTATACCATATTTTTATGCATCTACCTGTATTAATCTATGTTGATATGCATATCACTCTGTCGCTCAAGGGACCCGATAGTCTGGTCACTCACCCACTCAAAACGTTTCGTTTCGACATACCTACTCAAAATCGGGTCTAAACGGTGGGGAAGGGGGTGGAGGGTGGTTGAAATGTAAGAGGGAGGGGGAGAGAGAGGGAGAGCTGAGGTTTCAGCGAAAGTGAATAGCAATTACTCATGGCAAAATATCGGACACCAACTTCGGAGAAATCGGTCGGCACTTTTGATCGGTGCTGTTTTCATAAACAAAAGTTGAAATAACGGGAATTGAAAAAGAGATGCAGAGCTTGTATAGTTCACGGGCGCGGGGACGCAGAGTCGCGGAGTCAGTCGCGGGTCGCGGGCCTTTCTATTTGTATGGAGCATGCTTTGCATTAAATTTGCATTGAGTGGAGAGACAAATTGAATGTCGTGCCCTTGCCCGCTGAAAGCGCGTTTCCGCCGTCCCGTATTTATAATCAGATCATGCCGTGGATCAAGAAAGAACCATGGTATCTGTAATTTGTTTCATTTTTTTTTTTTTTTTTTTTTTAAATTTAGAGTTTGTCGAAAGTTTAATTTTGACTTCGCAGCAGTGATAGCCTCTTTCTTACAGAGAGTTAAAGTCTCTAAGTAAACGTTTACAAACCACTATGGTGATTCAACTGGTTAAAGCAAATATTTATAGAGCTTGTAAGCTATTATTTACCCAACGAGCTGTACATTTATATAAAGTGGCAGTCTAATGACCTAATGGGTAACCTGCGTAAACAGTATGGAGGATTTTTAGGTTTGAGGTGAAATTTTTGTAAGCTTCGCATCAACTGGTAGAACCACTGATGGATTTCAGAATATACCTACCATTTTTAAAGATATGCAAAACGGTAGCTACGATAAAAACTTTATTCGGTGTTTGTAAAGCGATGTTTTAAATATTTGATATAAGCTCAAATTCTCACTTTCAATGTCGATTCTTTCGATTCAAAAGTTATTCAAAGAAGTGTAATCAATCGTGTAATAACAATAATTGAGTTAAGATGTGAAGAAATCACCCATATTATTTTAGCTGTTTTTTTTTTTTTTTTTTTTTTTTTCACTATGATACAGTGTTATGCTGTCCATGGGAAAATTTTCTAACGTAAGAAAAAAAAAGATCATAATTTGGTAGGTGCTATCTTTCCTTGCTCTGAAATATCACGTGATTAATGCACAGCGCATGTTTTATGGATTTCAATCCAGGTGAGCGATAGAAAGTAAACACGGAAAATATGCCGACGGTGAGTCACGGCTTTGTCCTGGACCTGCATTCAACTGCACCAACTGCAGTTTTGTTACACTTCTTACATTTCTTTGATCCATCTCCGATTCTCAATAAGGTAATCTTTCCACCGAAGTTGTTCCGACTGCGGTTTTATTTTTCCGAGAAAAGCACATGCAAGGAACGGTGGGATTAATAAATTGTACTATTTGACATTTGTCTACTACTTCTCGACCCCCCATGCTGACGTTTACTTCGTCAAGTTTTGCTTCAAACGAATCTAATTCAAAATCGTAAATCGTTTTCAGATGCGTTTCCGGTTTGAGCGACTAAATGTTCACGTTTCCGGTTTTTACAATCGTTCTCGCGTCAGAACATCATGCCACGAAGATCTGTGACGAGAAAATTTTCAATTTGTATATCGTTGCCTTTACCTACTTTTAACACGGTATAAATTTCCATAAACCCTTGCGAGCCCCCCCCCCCCCCCCCCGGGAGGGGTTGAACTAAACTGACCCAAGGTCAGTTTTATTTTTCTTCCTTTTTTCCAACAAATCTAATTTTAAGTGTGCCGTACGAAGTATATGGCAAGCTTCTAACTCTCGTTTTGCTGTATACAATATAGAGTAGGAGGCGCCCTCTGGTGGCCGTGTGTGTTTTGGAGATTTAGTTTTTAGGATATGAATCAAAAATTAAATACTCGGGTCGTATTGTGTATTTTCGAGAATTTTTCAAACTTTCAGGTTATGAAAGGACACTGGTTTAGTAAATGATATATGTAAAGAAAAGTTAGTGTACTTTGTAGATCAATGGTCCAAATCTTCATATTATAAAGGCAAAGAGAAAGAATCAGAAAAAAGAGAAACCGAAAACTCTGTTTCCAATCTGTAGCATTTTTTTTTTTTTTTTTTTGAATCGCAACTTCTTTAAAAAAAATAGCTATAATTGAAGTTAAAAAAAGAGAAAAACCAAGCCTCTACGGTAAAAGCCCGTTTGGGGTCTTTTCAGATCCCCTCCCCCTTTAGTATGTTCGTCAAATACCTTGGATTTGCAAGGGTTAAAATACCGTTTACATCACCCAAAAAAAAAAACTGACAAATATACAGATATATCAAACATAATTTGACACGGTCACCAAGTGACCGAGCAGCTGCCTAACTCGCGCGGTCACTAAATAAAATCTGCTTCATGGCTTCTCATCATTAATAACGGTCCGCGCTCGATGAATATTTTCTTCTGCCATTCACTTCCAGGAACTTGATGGAGTTCATTATCACTATGAGTGGTGTGATAATGGTTCAACTCTTCATCAAGTTAATTTCCTCTAGTCTCGATCCTAGTTCTTATGTATACCTATTATCAGAATAGTTTGCATATGAATCTATACTCACACGGCGGATTCATACATATAAACGCAAGGTGTCGTGGATCAATTGACCGCATCAGAATTGATTTTTCACAAAAACAGACGGCGGCGCACGTCGTCGAGTCGTTCACGAACCTCATTAACCTTGAATGGGAACTGTTAAATGCGAATTTCACCTCACAATTGGACGGACATCGGACAAGACAAGGTAGGGTTGCCAGATGCTGCGATGATAAAATCTATTTACTTTATTACATTAAATCAAACACAACTGGTACATACATCCAGAAAGTCTGTCTATCTCTCTCAGAAACAAATAGAGACGCAGCTTAAAGCTTGCGACAGGTGTCGAATTTTTTCGCTTAATTTTGGTTGGGACTCATCGAAACAACAGCCAACAGTAATCGCCTACTGTTGAGTGATGGACATTGGACACAGTGGCGCACCGAGAACTTTAGTTTAGTGGGGGTTTCACTGCAAATTTTCCATTTTCTGAGGCCTTGGGGGGGGGGGGGGGGGTTGACAGCAATTTTTGCCGAATATGACCTTTGTTAGAGCAAAATCTTGATGCTTAGGGGGGGGGGGGGGTTGACCCTAAAACCACCGCCTTCGGTGCGCCACTGATTGGACATATAGGTTAGGTTTTCTTCGTGGTTTAAATAGGCGCTTTTTTTGGCGGAATAAGCCATTAATATTTCTTAATTGATTGAAATTTTGACTTCGAAGAAAAATTTCAGGTGTAGAGTTTGATAGGAGCATTGAGCGCCATTCAAAAGTAGGCAACTGTTGGCTGCTACTTTGTTGGGCCCCCAAACGAAAATGAGCCCATTTTTCATGCCAGACTTTCATAACAAGGAAAGCATAGCGTATGTGCTGGGTCTCTTTTTGTCTCTGATGATTAAAGCTCTTTCAAGCAAGGTGGTACACATATGTACCACTTTCTGTAACATGGGTTTCAATGGAATTTGAATGGACATTTTGCAAAAACATGTGTGACCCATCGAAAGTCTTAGAAAATTGTCCTCTTTTGAACGGTGTAAAAAAAATCTCAAAAAAGTCATAGTCCAAAATGCGTGCTGGAAAGGGTTAATATGGGGTCCGCGAGACACTTCCCGCAAGAGGGGTTTTTTGCAACCAGTATATCTATATAGAAGGCATGAGAGGTTGTGTTGCAATCAGTCTCAAAATTGTCTAGATTTCAATCAATAATACACGGAAAAAAAACTACGGTGAAAATAACCATACGGATACCTGATTTTGGCACCTGCTAGATGTTATGGTAATGTTAACCAGCAGTATACTATGTTTGACTAGGCACTGGGGTGATGTTACCTAATTGCATGTCGAATTTACTCTAAGTATCGGTAAATGTACCATACTTCTGGTCAAGTTTACCATAACATCTAGCAGGTGCCAAAATCAGGTATCCGTATGGTTATTTTCACTAATCTTTTTTTCCGTGTAAGTAAAAATTTTTAAAGCGTGAAAGTTGACACAGAGGAAATATCAAGTTTGGTTTGGGCAAGCCTTTGCCTCAAAGTTAATTAACGGACGTAGATTTTTTTTTTTATTGTTATCATTGTTATTTTGTTGGTTTGTTTTGTATGTAGCAAATCCACCAAACATATAAAATCCGCTTATTCAACGTTTAAATCTAGGAAATATAGGGGAATTTCCTTTCGGTATCTGGCACGTTCAGCTATGAAATGAAATCCGCTTACTTAACGTTGAAGTAAATAGGAAGTAGGGGAATTTTCTCTTGCAATCTGGCAACCATTATCGGATGGACAAGACAAGACGGACATGGACGAATGGACGTCGCACGTCGCATCGTCGTCGCCACACGACCGGGCGGCGCTTCTTCCTTAGCCGCCGGACACATTCTTTTTCCCGCCATTGTAAATTTGTATAAATAAACACACACTAACGTGTTAGGGCATGCATGAATACACACTAATGCTCGTTATACACAAGAATAAAAGTTTACGATGACTTCACTTTCCATTGAATTTGCATTTGAGTATCGATAAAAGTTCCCCGCACTTCCACCCGCGATTAATTCGAAGTTTATGTATTTGAGGAAACCGAGATTTATTGTGTCCAGAGCACTCTTTTGGCAAAGAGTTCGGGCTTCGGTTCGAATGTTGTTTTTTTTCTTCTTTTCTTTTCTTTTTATTTTTTTTTTTTTTTTTTTTTTTTTTTTCATACTCGCCGCAAAAAAAAACTGATCAATGACCAGTGATTGCGAGGTATCTGGCAGAAATGTTTTTCTTCCTTATTACTTATGACTATGACAGATTCTATTGCATCGTCACTCACTTGGTTTTTTTTATTATTGTTATTTGGTTGGAACAGCGTTTTCTCGATCGATGTTGTAATGGGGAAAAGGGTTTTGTCGGTTTCCGCTTCGATTTCAAACCCACGCTTGTAAGATTTTGGTCTTACATTTGCTTCATATTTATTCAAACTGTCTAAAAGGGGAGGGTGGTGAGTGATTGATTTTTAGTTTAGATCAGATGCATATCGTTTGAAAACCACGGTCCATGTTGATCAGTCCGATCATGTGTGGTTGGGGGGAGGGAGGGGGGCTCACGCTCTTTTCCTCCTCTGACAGCTGACAGCTTGAATCCCCCCCCCTGAAAAGGAAGAAAGCAAAAAATCTCAATACAATAAGATCAAGTACCGAATGTACCGATTTCACCCAAGTGTAGACACAGTGTACACATTACGATTGCACTCCAGTGGCAGCTCGTGCAATTTGATAATAATAACAGATCCTTTCCATATACCCCTGTGTAAAATAATCGATCTTAAGGAGGATAAAAAAATCGATACTTTTGCAATCTTCTAAATGACAAAATGCATAATTGCCAAATTTTACGAGTCGCCTGCTCTGTCGCAAACGCACAGGACTGGTGAGCCCATGACTGCAAAAAGTATTAGCGGGACCTCCGACAAAGAAATTGCTAGGACCCCCGAAAGAATGGTTTAGGTCCAGATTTTAAAATAATTTTTCTACCATGTTTTTGGTCTAGGACCTGACGTGATCTATAAGTGCCTATCTCCAATCCCCCTCCCACGAATGACTCTCTGTTATCACGTCATCACATTAGTGTTTAAAGTTCCAAGTTGTCAACTGCGTGAGTTACGACGCGTTAGGGTGTGTCAAAAATACCAAAGTTGTGAAAACCCTTGCTCCCCCACGTTTTTCCCATTCCTTTGGTCCTTCTGATGAAGAAAAATCCATTCCGAAATTTTTCGGAGGGGGGGAAAGTTCCCCGAAAGCTCCCCAAAGTTTCAAATTTTTCGTCAAAACTAGGTAAATTTAAAAAAATTCGTGACAGCACAGATTTTCTGGTAAACCCTAAAAATGGCATGAAAGTTACTTTTATAATGTATTCGAATCATAAAAAAAATTCTCAAACCGTTTCAGGCATAAAACAGCCCCCCAAAGCCTCCTTCAAAATACGTAATTTTACTGAAAAATTCCCGACTTGCCCAACTATTCAAGTTTCTACCATGCACCTTGCCTTGAGGTTAAAACGTTGTTATACTCACGGTGGATTATATACTTTTCCTAATTATAAACCGTGCTAGAAGAACTTCTCTGTTCACCCGGGGGGGGGGGGGGGGGTCCAGCGCGCTCCTCAAGAAAGTCCTATACAGCAAACAGCCGCTTGAAATCCCACGGCAACAAACGAGTAGTCTGAAGTAACTGTCCAAAGTGCCCTTGAATGTTTTTTCATTATTTTTCTGTTTTTTTTACTTGCACGTCAAATGTGCGCGCTTTTTTTGCCAATCCGAGTAATTTATGTATAATTTTTCCACTTTTTGTTTAGTTTTATCTTTCCTCTGAAGCGGAATCCCTGTTTTTGACCAAATCTCATGAATTTCTCAAATAATTATATCATACACAGGCTGCAGGCTGTATCCATGTTTGTACTGCTTGAAATCCCCGTCTTTCAAGTAGCACAAACGACGGAGAATATCGCCATTTGTTGAAATATTGTTTTGAAGGAAAGACCCCAAGCTTTTCCCAATAAGCCAATTTTCATTTTGAACGGAGAGTAAGCATTTTACACTGGTATTTAAATAGTGCAAAGAAAGCGCTATGGTCAAGAATTTATTAGCGCCGCTAATGAACGCCTTGGAATAAGTTCAGAAGTAGAAACTAATAAAAATCTCGAAGCCAAAACATCGTACAGAAAATAATCCGATGATTATATTGTACTCGAAAACCACAACCAACAAATCCTAAGGCAACGATGATTCCTAAAAAAGCGCCAGAATCACCTACTTTACATAGGCGGCGCATTTAAGGGGCTATTGGGGCACTTTTTTGGGAACGAGGGGCTAAACAAAATTTTGAACGAGAAATAAAGAAAAAAAGGAAAAAGAAAGAAAAAGAGAAAAAGAAGAATGAAAAAACGTTATCAATTCCTCATCGCCATCTGTCTGCTTCATTCAGAAGTTACTAAGGAAACGAGACTGTCACCTTTTGTTTATATTCTTCAAAAATTTTCCTAACCGAATTGTTTCAAGTATGTCTATTTAGCCCAAATTTGCAGTATATTTAAATTTTAGCCCCTTTCAAGTCAAAACTACGAGTGTTCTAAAAGAAAAAATGGTTATTTATCCCCCCCACCCGCCTGCGTCAAACAAGAAAACAAAACTGTTGATTTTTAGCCCCCCCCTTTTAGACCCCACGCGCCGCCCATGCTACTTTACAAATTAATACTTTGCGTATTATTTAGGGCAAACAAGAGCGAAAAAGAACAAAGTGCTCATAGGCGGACCGTGACCAAAATAAGTGGGGGGGGGGGGGGGGGTAAAAGGTGATGACCTTTTTCTTTTTTTTCTTCTCAAGTCTTAAGTGATGACTTTTTCCCAGTTTTTAGCCCCTCCGCCCAGAAAAAGTGGAGGGAGGGCTATAGCCCCCCCTCCAGCCCCCGATACGATCCGCCTATGAAAGTGCTTAAAGATTTTACATGCATCCACGGCATCAGACTACTCGTTTGTTGCCGTGGGATTTCAAGCGGCTGTTTGCTGTATAGGACTTTCTTGAGGAGCGCGCTGGACCCCCCCCCCCCCCCCCCCCCCACCGGGTGAACAGAGAAGTCCTTCTAGCACGGTTTAATTAGGAAAAGTATATAATCCACCGTGAGTAACAACGTTTTGACCTCAAGGCGAGGTGCATGGTAGAAATTTGAATAGTTGGCCAAGTCGGTAATTTTTCAGTAAAATTACGTATTTTGAAGGGGGCTTTGGGGGGCTGTTTTATTCCTGAAACGGTTTGAGAATTTTTTTAATGATTCAAATACATCCTAAAAGTAACTTTCATGCCATTTTTAGGGTTTACAAGAAAATCCGTGCTGTCACGATTTTTTTTAAATTTACCTAATTCTGACGAAAAATTTGAAACTTTGGGGAGCTTTCGGGGAACTTTCCCCCCCTCCGAAAAATTTCGGAATGGATTTTTCTTCATCAGAAGGACCAAAGGAATGGGAAAAACGCGGGGGAGCAAGGGTTTTCACAACTTTGGTATTTTTGACACACCCTAACGACGCGTGGCAGGAAATATGAGTGATTTTTTTTTTTTTTTGTAGCTCGTAGCTCTCGTCAAACAAAGGGAGTGACCTGACTTTCATTTCCCTATGATTTTCGATGTAAAAGTAGAAGGAAGAGAGAAAATCAACTATTCGAAATTCAAGGAAGCTTAAGAGAAACGCAGCCTAGACATGCATGCCTGCTATAATTACTCTTGATATTCGTCTTCAAAGAGAGACTTCCGATCCTAACGATGCTTCAAGGTTCGTCATTCACGATAATTCGACCTGCATGTTATGAGAAACAGCAAAACTGCAACTAGCATGCAGGTGTCAGGACTGACTGTAATTGCAGTATGGACCGGTCACAGAAATTTTTTTACTCGTCAAAACACGAGCTTCCAGTAAAAAGTGTTACCATTGTCGCGGCATCATAGAAGAAGCAAAATGATCACTATCACGACGTTTTGGTCTAGCTATACGCTATTCTTTGTCCCTTTAAACTATATTGAAACAACGTTTTATTTAAGTTTAACTTTTTGTAAAGGCAGGCTGTCTCAGCAAGAATCGATTATTTCACGCAGGTTGAAATGGAGAGAATGTGATATATTAGAGAAATTGCCGAATGAAGTATGAGCTGTATTTTAGCAAAAGCTGTGGAAAGTCTTTCGCAAGAAAGTTTATCAAAACTTAACTTTTCATTTTTTTTCTTCGTTTCTAATAACCTTAGCATTTGGAGGTGGAAAAAATTATCAACAAAAATCTGATTAATTGTATAAATTTATCTATCCGCATTCTTCATAATCTGTAATCTACCTATTTAATCTAAAGCATCAATAAAATATGCTGAGCCGCCTTTGATTTTTAATGAATCGGTTCGAACAGGAATTTTAAAGATGGTTCCAGGTTCGGTTCTCGGTTCGACAACTTTACGAAAAGCAGTGATTCGTGGTTTGGTTCAGCAGAAAAATCGCGATTCGATTCAGTTCAAGTCCCTGCTTCAAACTGAAAGCTAACATCAATAAAATTAAAGAGCCCATATAGCATGATTTTTTATCACTTGATGTACAAGAAGTCTCAATGCTAAACAGGCATTTATCTTTGACCGACAGATTTGTTTGGGCTCTTGTTCAATGCGTCGCCTCAAGTATGTTTTTCTCGGATGACTGCATCGGCAAAAATATTGAATCATTTACGATCTCCTGAATAAGAGTTCTGATTCAGATTGCCACTGAAAAAAATGGAAGAGTAATTAATTTTACCCGTGGATGGTTCCTATATTATACGGCGATTGGAATGGTTGAAAGTGTTAAAACTTATAACCATCTAATCGTGGATGGTTTCTATATTATACGGCGATTGGAATGGTTGAAAGTGTTAAAACTTATAACCATCTAATCGTTCATATTGACCGCGTATTACTGTAAGTAACACCTCTGTATTATTTTACCATCGTGGCTAAGTATTAACCTGCAAATCACTACACAATATAGTTATATAGAAACCATCTGAGGGTAAAATTTACCCTTCCACTTAAAGTTAGTTCAGCGCGCCATGCAAGAGACAAAGAGCACACTTGTTTTTTCATAATCCCGTTTTTTAAGTACCAACTGATTAGTAGAGGCACTCAAGACAATGATTTGGCTCATTACCCGGGAACACGACTACTTACCTGCTGCCAATTCGTTTTAAACGGGTGAGGTTATCGTTCCTACATTGCGCTGTCTAAATATTGACGAAGAAAACATTAGAGCACGCGGTAATGGTCGATGATTCTATTTTCCTCGGCGTGACAAAACACGAAAGCCAATTCCAGAGAAGGAAAAAATGAGAAAAAGCGTGAGAATATAACGACATGTTCTCCGATGTCTGTGCAAGCAGTAAAATTTATTTTGTTGGCGAGGTAATTAACTTGGTCAAGTGTTTTGAGGCCCATTCTGGAGCGCAGACAATTTTAGAAACCGATCGCATAAATTTAAGAGTCAACGTAAAAATTGTCTAGGTTCTATTACAAAGCAATATGGCATTTCATATTTCATTGTGATTAATAGTTGCAACTGAGGCAATTTTTACGAATTGAAATTGCTCAAATTGTTTAAATTTCAATGGGTTTGCTCGACTATTCCGAAGGGAGATTGAAGTTGCAACTGAAGCTAATGGCAGAGCTACCGCTTGGTATATATTTAATGGCATTTTTTAACACCGATGATTTCACCGATTATTCAAAAAATTACACAGTTCAGTTCAGATCAGCTCAGTTCAGTTAATATGACTTAGATGCTCGCTAAAACTTGCATCTAAAATCTTCTCTCACCGCGATGGGGTCTCAGTTACTCTGATTTAAAAAACTTGGTGGATATTTTGATAACTTAACGAGGAATACTTGCATGACAATCTAAAACTGAGGTGAACTGTGTAATATGTCGATCAATCGGTGATATATTGTTGCGGAATTAAAAAAATGTCATTAAATATACACCTAGAAGCCAGTGGCGGCTCGTGACTGGAAAATTAGGTGTAGTTGTGGGGGTCCAACTAAATTTTCGAAAATTTGACCTGCCTCAGATTTAATTTTAAGCTAGTTTTAACTATTTCGTGACACGAAAGTTCTCCTGCGACGATATAGTAATATCAACCCCCCCCCCTTAATAACTTAAAAAAAGGAAAAAAATTAAAAACGTAAGTAAATTTCCGAGCAAAACCTGCAATAAAAACATCTTTTTTTAAGCCTTTAAGACCAACATTTATTTAAATATCAAAATAAAAAATTGAAAAACATGAAAACGTTAAGAAACTTTGTTTTTACAAGAGTTTTAATAAGTTCAATAAGTTCCCCGAAATCCCAATCATTTTAAATCAAGAGCGACCATTATCTTTGAAAACTTGAGAAGAAAAAGAAAAAAAAAACCTTTAAAAAGTAGGTGTAGTGCCACTACACTAACTACACCTGACGAGCCGCCACTGCTAGAAGCAACACAGTAAAAATATGACGTTCTCATCCGAGGTATTTTTTATACTCCACCGCCGCGCCGATGCTCCACTCAGTTGCTTCCAATGTTACGGCTTCCATTATTATGATCAACCAGTGGAAAACAGAGGAAACCTCAAGCTGACATTGTACCAAGGATTACATAATCATATTTTCATTGATACAATTAAGAGAGTGGTTGTAAAAGTAAACAAAACGCAACTTCTTATGATTTTAATCTAAAAAATTAGAGAGAAAAAGTTGTTCCATTTTTTCTCCCGTCGAAAACTTTGAGCCCGTGTAAAGTGTCCATATTTTGGCATGGTTAATGCCTCCGTGCTGTCTTCAAAATTACGTCCCAGAAAGCTTCTCTATATAGTTATAACTCCTAGAGACGCTCACGGTCAATCTTTCTTACACTTTCTATTACGCGTGTATCTTCCTTGAGCGTATGGTCAGATCACAGTATTATTCGTTTAATTTCCTAGGCTCCAGTCTCAAGTCTCAATTGAAAAGGAGCCTGCTGAGCCTGTGTTTTGTGCGAGGTTGTGATAGGTACACCCTTCACCTTCAATCAATCAGCGGTCCCCTTCCTTAATTGGCTCGATACGCCCTCCTCCCTCCTCGCGGCTCCTTCCTTACGGCTCGATAAGGGTCAGTGACCATAATATTCTTCCCTTTTTTTTTCTTTTTTTAAACGAAGTTCCAATCCTTCCGATCGACTCTAACTGTCACTTCACTACCGTTTGGTCAGTTTAGAATCACCGCAGACATCCCGAAAAGGGAAAAACTTGCCGGAAAAAAAAGAATAAAATTGAAAGAGGGGGAAAAAATTGTCAGCGACATTTAAGCGGGACCGTTGTATCGTCGCTTTTTTAATTCTTGGTCCCAAGTCCCATGGTTTGTATTCGTTGTATTTTATTCAGAATATAGAAGTTTTCCAGAGCTGCGATTCCGAATTGACAGTTATTGCCGACGTGTTCAGGGTGGAGTGTTTCTTAAAATAACTCCAGAAGGAGAATGATTCTGCCGATGACTTTTTTTTAGTGATCGAATATGTTAATGTATCGGACTGATTAGTAAAAGAGATTAAAATCTCTTTCCATAAATAAATTCCTGCTTGCATGTATGTTGATTATTCGGCATAGAAATGTGATTTAACTCCCGAGACTTGAACCACTAATGGACATTAAACAGAGTCGAAATGTGCAATTTGGCAACGTTGCATTTTGTCCATGTAAATTTTAAACCAATGCAACAAATCCAATTTGAGGGTTTATGAAATGAGCAAAATGCAATCTCGCCGAATCGCAAGCTTTTCCACTGACATTAAAGAAACTAAAACTGCAATAATTTGACAACCGACGAACATCAAATCACCCTAAGTGATCGCAATAGACTAATAATTTTGCTTCAAACTTTCGGAGTTTTGAATGCGTGTTTCTAAGGTCCCTACGAGCCGACGTGCTATTTCGAATTGAATCAGAAAATTCTTGTACTTAATGATGATGTACCGAGACCACGCGTCAATTGAAACAGAGATATACCTAAGTAGAAGTAGATATTTTAACAGCAGGTGCTAAAAGAGATTAAGACCGGAGCATTAAAAAAAATTCGTAGGTACAAAATATTTTAAGAATTTTCAAGAGGTGATTTTTACCTAGTTAACTAGTTCGACAATTTAGAAAAAAAAGTTAAGTACCGTAAAGTACGGATCAATAAAAATAACGAGTATTTAAATATTTGATGCCTCTTGGAAACGAAGAAGTCTTTCTGAAGAGTTCAGCACTCTCTTATTCTTCGGCTAATTTTGAAGTGGCTTCATGACGTCACATTGAGACTAAAAGTGCTGGACATACGTCATTTATTTTACACCGTGAGGTCATGGAGTATTCAAACATTTCTTTGATCAAGTGAGACAAAATTAATGCAAACAAAAACCTCTGATAAACAGAGTCCGTGTCATAGCCACAAAATCACGATAGTATTTTCAATTGCGAAACCCTTCATCCAGCAGCTCAACGGGAAATTCTTAATCCCTCTCTTTTCCCTATTGAAACACGTGTAAGAGACAAGGATAGACAAAGGGATAGAACCCTCTCCCCCCCCCAATCTTTCTATCATTTTTCCTATTACACTTTCAAAAGGGTAAATAAGAGAAATAAAAGGTATCCTGGCTGCGCCAATGTGAAACCAATTGCAGAGTAAATTATGTTGATTAAAATGTTGAGGTTAAACAAAACAGCCGCCCTATGCATGCCACCAAAATCACAACTATTGTGGTCTTTCTGTTGTATCAGTGGCGGCTCGTACAATCTTGCAACCATGCTTACTATCCATTTAAACCTATGCAAAAGTATCGATACTTGGAGGTTCAATCGCACCTCTTAAATATCGGTTGTTTTTCATAGGTTTAAATGGAGAGAATACGTTGTTGCCACATCGCACGAGCCGTTGCTGCGTTGAATACACAGTTCGTTAATTCAAAACAAAATAATAGCATCAGAATTTAAAGTTGAGTAAAAAGGTTGAGTACAGCTTTACGGCCGATTTATAAATATTTGACAGTTTTCAATTTAGGAAACAGTTTGTTAAAAACTACGTTATCTTTTAAACCTCTAATTTAATATTATGATAGTTAGTGTTGATAAATATCTGTCTAATCAGTGTGGTCAAGCAGTTCTCTTTGGCTGTCAGAAATGAAGAGACCTCTGTCCTTCGGCCAAACCTCAAGCCTATACGGTCAGTGCTCTTTGTAGCGAATGAAGACTTGACGAGACTGCGGAGGTCACGGGTTCGTATCCCGCGTCCGACGAATCATTGATATCGCGGGATGAGCGGTCAGTGCACCGAGTCACAATAACAGAAACAGGGGTCAGAAGCTTCTTGGTATGAAGATAGCTAATATTTAATGAACTCGTTCCCCATTGTTTTTAGTCTTTCAAAAAATAGAACAATTTACTTACTATGCTTTGTACTCATACTCATTCCACCGATGAAATCTAATCAATCTTGATTTTGGCGCTTTTAATTTTCGTAAGTGTTTCTTTCAGTAAGTTTGAAGAATTAGCATACAGCATATTAGAAGAAGGGAATTTTTATTTTACTAGGTTGGTTTTTTAATACTGAACTATTTCAATCCTCTTTTAGTCGGTAGAGGCCATAGACTTATTTTATGATGACGTCACAGGTAATTTTTTGGCACAAAAGCTTTTGTTTAATTCAATAAAAAATTCGGGTGTTAGCAGGGGCGAATCGTGCAATTTGGAAGCAGTGGTTTCACTTCATTTTATTCTAGGTGTGTAAAATAATATATTTGTCTAGAACCAATTGTTTCCAAAACTAACGATTACTATTCATGGACTTACAGGGAAGAAAATCTCTGTTGCCAAATTGCGCGCATAGCTATACTGGGCGTCAAGTCGTATTTGGAGACTTTTAAAATGGTCGGTTGCAAACTTTTTGCGACGGCGTTATATCGAGGGTCAACTCTTATGTTAAATCACGTAAAAAACATACTGAAAGCATCAAAAAGTCTCGAAATCCACTCAATATGTTAACAAAATGCCAATAGATATGGCGGTCGAATGAGCAAATCACAGTGGGAGAAAGAATTTCATCTAATTGCAACTTTCTTTGAGATAAATGAAACTTTTCTCATCATAGAAAGTTGCATTTAGATAGAACTCCTCCATTACAAAGTCATCCGTTTTCGTTTGACCGCCGCGCCGTATTTAAATTTTGTGAAACGCATTTTTTGAGTTTATGAGGGAATTTTGAGTCTTACCGATGCTCTTAGTGTGATTTTCACAAGATTTACGTATTGTTCCGCTGTTTCAAAAGTTTCAGGTTCATTCACACCTCTGGGGTGGATGGTGGTTCCAGAAGAAATTAAAAATCACGTTTGAAAACAGGGTGCATACAACCGAAATGTAACTGCGGGAGGGGGAGGGCGATATTTGTGATACGCTGTGCTCCATGAACTTATGTCAGTTGCATGTCAGTTGAGATGTTTGCCTCAGGCAAGTCATCACGATGTTGGGTTCATCTGAAGCTGTCCGCTTGCAGAGTTCAAGTTCCTCATCTGCTGGTCACGTTAGACACGGTCGCGAAGGTCACTTGACTCACAATTAAATCTCCAATGATTAACACGACCGCTAAACGAATGAATGGCGATTGATGCGCCCATCAAGAAAAGCGGAAAGAAAGACGAAGAAGAAAAAGATGCGGAAATTGGAAAGGGGTTAAATCCTTGAGCAATTCCGCAATTTCAGTAATTTTCCTGTTTTTTATTTTATTTTTTTTTTTTTTTTTTTATGGATCGTTCGGCGTGTGCCTGAGGTGCTTTAAAGCCTCTAACTCGGACTGGTCAGTGGTCATCAGGAGAAAATTATAAAAACCTATCGATATAAAATAAAAATAAAATCCATTAGTTATAATTGAATACAGATATAGAAACTTTGAGAATTTTCTCGACTTAATAAAATTACCATATAGTGCGATTTTCTCACAGCCAGTGAAATGTAGGTTTATAAGTGCCGATAAATCCTTGTCTCGTTCCTTGTATCTCTGGTCACAGATTCATCCCATTCAGCATCAAAAAATGGGTTTGACTGAAATCTAAATTTCTGATACAAAAAGTATAGAGCTAAAATATTTTCCTTTCTCTCTTTCTCTTCGAATTTTCATCACACAAACATTCAAGAACCTATTGAAAACTCTGCCTCCTAACGAGATGAACTCAATATTGATTAAATTAAACAGTTTTATAAGCGGAAAAGTCTTAATCCAGACAGATTTAATTCGCCAACTGTACGACATCATATGTAAGTTCGCCTGTATGCTTTTCGGTGCCAGACCGGGTCCACTAGTGGGAAAAATAAAGACAACACGAACACGACCTGACGTAACCAACCGTGGTTTGCAATTATATTTAAATAATTAACTCAAAAAGAATTTTGGCAAGAACAAGTCTCACTTCATCCATTCTCATTTTAATCCTTCGTGTGATTTATTTGAATGATTTAACTGATCTACAATAAACGATTTTGTAACTTATAGTTTTTTTCTTGCAGCATTCAGTTAAAATAAGATCCTTTCTTTCACAATCAGAAAGTAAGAGATCCCGTTAGTTTTGCAGACCCTCGCTGCTTTTATACATTCTCAAAGTTTAGTGCCAGTTTATATGACGAGAATGATTGATAACTCTCCCCCTCACTTGCTCCTCCCTCCTCCCCCCCCCCCACAAAAAAACGGCGTCCTTGGCTTGGACATCTTACGTACTCAGTATTTAAAATAAGTATGACAATCCTAACGAGTAATTAGTTACAATTCAGTTGGTTCCGGCTTATTTTTTTTTTTTTTATTTTTTTTTTTTCCGAAGACAGATTCGCTAATCGAGCGTGAAAGAGGTGGAAAAAGAAAAAGAAGAAGAAGAAGAAGAGTCCAGACGTCAACTCAGACAGACTTGGAGGAGCAGGCAAAAATAAACGGGGCATGAAAACGGACATATTATTGCACCGTAAAAACGCAGTAACGGATCGTGAGTTGATCTGACTGAAGAGATGGTAAGTGGGGGAGAGGGGGAGCTAATTGCTCAATATCTGTGTCGAAAAATGGTCAGAATATGGTTCCATAAGTCATTGAATTGAAGCGGTAAGCTACGGAGGAAAATATGGATTCCCGGAAATGTCGTATTTATAAGTAAATCCTCAGCGACATGTAGTGACATTGTCGCATCCGTCGTGCGCTTCTTCGCCTTTGACACAGGGGCGATATGGCAACAATGGATTCTCTCCATTTAAAACTATTCTAAATTATCGATTCTTTGGTATGGCACCGTACCTAACTTAAAATCGACCTTTTCACATAGGTATAAATAGACAACTGCTTTTAAGAGCTGGGCAAACTCATCAGCTGAGGTAAAAAAGCCAATTAAAAAAGAACATAAAAATTCATATTAACCCCTTCTGGGCCAAGCCCGAGTTTACTCGTTTTCTCTTCGAGTCTATTTCACATTATCTTAGTCTCCATTGCGGATAAACGCAAATATAGATCAAAACACTACAATAAATAAGGTCTCGTCGGGCGCCTTCAATCTGTCATGTAGGCAATTCCAACTCCATCGAGTACGAACAGTTAACTACCTTCCCTATATAAACGGAGAAGTGGCGTTCTCTTGAACTAACCTGATCTTTAAAGGGTTAAAAAATATGAATTGCAGACCTCGCATGCTTTCTGTTGCACAGCCTGAGTTGAACTCTCTCCCCCTTTAGTTTTTGTTTACTATTACATTCATATTTTTTAACATGAATTTTTATTTTATTTTTTAATTGGCTTTTTTACCTCAGCTGATGAGTTTGCCCAACTCAAAATCATTTGTTTACACCATGTGGCCAAAGTATGTTGCTTCGCTTATAGGTTTCAATGATAAAAGAGAATGGTTGCCACATTGCGTGGCGTGCACTTGCTTTGACTATCATTTACGGGAAAAGTCGGAGAGTCAGCAATGTTTGAACGTCCGTTGCATTCTTGGTCAAACTCTGAGCAGCATTAAGACCCATCCAAGCTTACTACGCCGAATGAGATATTTTAAATTAAATTCATAAAAATTGAAAACTCGCAATGGGTCTGTTGCAAACTTTTGCGATTAAGAACGATTAAGAGTGTATAATCTGATGTTAAATCGCCTGAAAAGTCCATTGGTGGCATCAGAAAGTCATAATATGCAATAATAAACTCACAAGGAGCGTTTAATAAAATCCAAGATGGCGGAGAAATATTGAGCAATTTGTATGCATGCACCACGAGTATCCAAGGATAGCCAACCTCTCAATATCGATCACAACCAATCACAACGTAAACAAACACACAACCTCTACCTCTAGTGAGGTTGTCAAAGTTGGTCATCCTTGGATGCTAGTGGTGCATGCATACAAATTGCTCGATATTTCACCGCCATCTTGAATTTCATTAAACGCCTCTTGTGAGTTTATTATTGCATTTTATGACTTTCTGATGCTACCAATGGACTTTTCAGGCGATTTTACACAAGATTGAACTCTCTTGATCGTTGTTGCAAAAGTTTGCAACAGACCCATTTCTTGCCGATAAAATTAACCCAGAATAAAGGTCATAGAAAGCTCAAAATTATTTAAAAATGTTCCTTAAGATTTCATCTTGAATGCAACGTTCAAACGTTTCGAAATATTGACTGTCGCTCCCGCAAATCAGGATCAAAGATTTAGACACCCCCCCCCCCTGTGGTTTTCACCTTTTTTATTGTTGTTGAAAAACATATTGTGAGACAACGGAGCAATATTCAGGAGCCAAACTACTAGTGGGAAAGGTACAATGCACTCACTCACGTGTTATGATGATTATTTTTTTTTATTCTGCGAGTGTAAATTCTTCAATGAGAATTCTTACTTGGGAAAATGCCAACTCTTAATGACTTCTCGATTTTTCCCGGAACCGAATTTTGACGAGCAAAAATGTCAACTCAATTCCTTACTCTATCACCCATAAACTTAATCAAGAGTGAATGAACGGTAATTTTCATGGTAAATTGTGCCTGTTTACGAAGTAAACTGGATTTGTCGAACCGAGAAACGATCAAGGTTAAAGATGCGAGTATTATTTTCATGCTAACCGCAGCCCAATGAAACAAAATAGTGATAATCGGGATCGGTTCGGTAATACTGAGCTACATCCCTCCCTCGGTCTATTCAACAGACTTTGGATTGCGAGTTTTGTCTAACCTGATGCGGGCCGATCTTTGAAATCATTAGATAAGGCTGGTAGACTAAATAAATAAAGGGCTACTATTGGTCCTTTTAAAGTGTTTACCAAAAATTAGAGCTCTTTAACCAAGTATCCCTCCGCTACATTCGATAATCTATTTGCTTTTATCGGCTTGTTTCAAGCAGCCGATAGCTTATCGAATGGAGCGGAGGGATACTTGGCTGAGGCGCTCTGTTTTTTTTAAAAACTCTTAAAAGGGACCAATATGGCAGCCCCTCATTTTTCCAATCTACCAGCCTTATCTAATAATTTCAAAGATCGGCCCGCTGGAAAATTGAAGAGTCCGTAAAATGGAAAACTTAAGAGGTTTATAAAATTCACACAATTTTTGTCGAGAAACTTTTTGAGAACCCACCGTCTTTAACTACGACAATTTTATTTAAAATGCAGAGGAAATCGCTAAAAATTAGAATCATAGCTGCAGGTGCTGGCGAAGATAGATTCAAGATTATAACGCGAGGATCGAATGAATTCCTTTGAGCCGAAGAGTTTATGATGTGGCAAAAGCGCGAACTGGCAACATTGTACTCTGTCCACTTAACCCTTCAAGGGCCAAGCCCGAGTATACTCATTTGTCTCCTCCAGTCTATTTGACGACGTTTCAGGCTTCATTACAGTTATACACAACTATCAATGAAAACACCGAACACTTACAAGTTAAGGTTTCTTCGGGCGCCTTCAGTGTATCGTATAGGCAATTCCAACTCCCTCAAGTACGAACAGTTAACTACTTTCCCTATATATGAACGGAAGAGTTGCTTTCTTTTGAACGAACCTGGCCCTTGGACTCTTAGAGGGTTCGTTCAATTCAAACGATCGAATAAAACGATGTTCTCATCACACTCATATATTCGACATTTGTCTTGAGTTTAAATGGACTGAATGCAATGTGGACCGCCGCGCCGCCGAAGTCTAAATTTGGAAAACGAGAAACGATTGACTGAGACAAAAAGAGTATTTAATTTTTTAACCCTTTCAACTCCGATGTCAAATATATTCGACAAAATAATAACTTGCATTCCACTTTAATGTCGCGGATATATTCGACGAAAATCAACCCAAGGAAAAAAATTACCAAAAAAAAATCTAAAATAAATTAAAAGAATTAAAAAGAAAAATGAAAAAAATGAAGAAGAAAAGGTCTTCAGTGTGGAAAAGTTCAATAATAGCATCAGTTTGTCCAACATTTTTGCGAGATTGACTGGAATAACTTGACGTTTTTGAGAGGCTTTATGCCACTCGGATCTGACGGCACTGATTCGCTGTGGCGTATCCGACGGCGGTCACTCATGATTGGTCTGATTGTGAGTGCCCGACCCTGGCCGCGACGTAACCTCATACGAGGACGCTGCGGCCGTCGGCGGCGCCGGCGACGCGGACAAGTTCTCACACCCTCGCAATCTATCCACTCTGATGCTTTTACGGTAGTGTAGTAGGTATACGGTTACTTTGATTCGTTTCAATCTGTTCAATCGTGAAAACGAAAACTATGCGCCGCTTGAAGGTAAATGACCGCTACATATTTCTTTCCTCTCTCTCCCACTCTCCCTCTCACCTTCTCTCTCTCTCTCTCTCTCTCTCTCTCTCTCTCTCTCTCTCCTCTCTCTATCAACTCTCTTCTTCATCTCATCTCTCTCTTTCCCCTCTCTTTCCTCTCTCTTTGCTCTTCCCTCTCTCTTTTCTCTTTAATTCCTCTCTCTTGTATTCGTTTTATCAACGTGTTTTAATGTGAGCTGTGGATGCATCAAATTGGCATTTGCCCTTCAGAAATAGTGTCCTCAGATGGACGAATCAATAAAGAATCATATTCAACTCATTTGAATTTCACTCAGGAACCCTTAAAAAAATAACTTTTGATCAGTCGCATACCCTCTGTTCCATACACCATTCTGCTTAAGAACGCTTTAATTAAAAGTTACGACGACTGTCCATAATTTTTGGAAATTCGATTTCACGTTTCGTTTAAATTTGGGCTCTAAAGTGACGTCATTGCGTCATTATATGCCATTGCTTCAAACTGATAGTTACTATCAGAAATTATTGGCCTTAGTGTGCAGCCCTTTTGTATGCATGGAACCTGTAAACTCATCGAAACCAAGTCTTTCTTCTAAAGAAAACTGTAATTGAAATAATTATCAGGAAATGTATTGTTCGGTTCTAGTTTTGAAAGAGATACAGAAAAGTATGAGATGATTTGTGTACAGTCAATCGAAACGAATACGGCAGTTTTGGAACCTCGATCGATCGGACCTTATTGTTAGTTACCTTTCTCAAATGTTGGTTCTTCGGTCAAAAATACAATAAAAAAGTCAACATTTTTCAAGCGATCGGAACTTCCAAACATTTCTTATCAATTAATTGTATACTACATCGAAATCACTGGCGTAAGAGAAGGATTATGAGAGAATTCACCAAAGGCTAAATTTCGATTTAGAAAGCAGAGAGGGGGAGGGGGATCTTTTGATAACTATATACACTCAAAAGGAATATAACTTCGTCATCTACAGCGTGTAATTAATCTCCATTTCAATATTTTAAGCATCTTGTAAAAAGGTACACTTCGTATAAACGGAGTTTTTTTTCTGCAGTCTTCAACTGACTGCAACAAGTGGCAAAAAATATATCAACAGCAAACTGCATTCGGAGCCATGGGCTCCCACAGAAAGATACCGTGTTACATGTAATGCCGTCGGCTCCTCCTCCTCTCCCCCTCCCTTTTAACGAATAGGTGGGTGAAAATTGAGGCGATGAGTAGAACAAGGGACCTTAAAACATCAGGTGTGCTCTTAACCAGAAACCATGTTCAAGATCGTATTGATATTTTCCAGTGAGGAGCAGATCTGTTGTTTCACGCCTCCGCTCCGTCTCAATTAAGTGCAGACGAGTATAACCGATCGACAAGGCATCCTTTGAGTCGGAATTGATGGAAATTCTATCCGAACATGATATGCTGAGGTGTCACGGCTGTCTGGACTCATAAAGTATGAGCCAATGAAATCTGACTTCAGAGGTTTCTTCTCCGTTCGTTGTCATCTAGCGCTGAGTGAAACTGGTTATAAACGCAGTGTTGCCACAAATACGACTTTACTGTACCATTATTTCCAATAAATTTCAATGTATAGTACACGGCTTTTAACCTCAGACCTGACAACACCATATAAACGCTTCATAGTAGCATGCAAACTAGTTTTTTTTCATAATGTAACAAGGGTGGACACAAAAATGAATGTGGTCAGTTGCTCCCTTTACGTAGAAAATTAACCACTGTATTTCGTCAAAATATACTCTTCCTTACTCCTTAGCCAGGTGCGTATTGAGGAATTTTTCTTTCTCTCTCAGTTGGCCCTTTGGAAGCATGCGTTAGTATAAAGCCATGTACTAGCCCCTTACGTCATCCTTTTCCGACTTAGGTATTTGAATGGGAAAATATATACATAGAAAGAAGGATTGTTGGATACGGGAGATATTGCTATGCCCCTCAGTAAAGACTCTGCAATTCCGACTATCTACAATAAAGTACACTAGGTCTGCGGGAAAATTATAAGAATATTCAAATCGTAATCGAATCGAGTCAAAAATCGCATCAAATACAAACTATATGGGTGGTTCAATCTGATACAATCACGGTCACGTGATTCCAACAAGGATGTGTCAATAGCCCTTTTACCTATATCGGCTCTAGTCGTGATGTAAATTTATTGCAAAACAGTAATATATATGTATTAATGTATAATACATACATACGATACTGTTACCTGCTCGGTTTGGGGGGGGGATCATTTGAACTCCCCACCTTGCAGTAAGTAATGTTGATCTAAAAAGAGTTTTCCAATAAAAAGAAAGTGGTTTGTCAAAATTCAAAAAATGCAAACATATAGAATAAAAGTTATAAAATAAAGGTTAAACATACCTCAACACTTGGAATACTTGGTAATTAAGAGAAGCAATTGATATTACATCCATACCTGTAACAAATAATAAAAATTTAAAACTAAGTAACGTTATAATATTGCACCTACATGGATGAGAAAACAGTAATGACATAAAAAAGGCACAGAATTTACAAAATAAATTTTCAAGTTACGGCCGTAGCTTCAATTTTCATTTCACAATAAGTGGGAAAGCAATCTAGTACATAATGTAATGAAAAACAAACCCCATTGTGGATGCATGATCGAAAGTATATTCTCGATGATTTTTTTTAAACTCAAAATTAATAATTCTGGCAGTTCAATTTCATCTGAGAGATCTCGGACTTGTCTTAAATGAGGACACGACCTCCATTGAATTGCAGATAGGAGAGTAAATAAATCAATTTGTATTCCTAGAAAAAAAAAAGTCCGTTTTAAAAAGTCGCCTCCTGATGACTGCATGAGCCGGCGCAATTACATTTTCAGACGACGCCCTCGATCAGGATGAAACGATCGTGGATTTCCTGTGGCGCTTTCAACCTAATTTGTGCAAACGGAGTTGCCAAATTTCCTATTGCGAAAAAATGTACGAACATATCTCTTGCTGGCATTGTAGCTGGTCAACTTATAAGCAAAGAAAAGCCCCCCCCCCCCCACCATGATGGCGAGCCCTTTTTATTTACTACAACTTCTTCTTTGAATTTAGTTGATAAAGATTTTTGATTAATAACATCAAAAATCAATTCAAAATCCATTTTTACGTTTTTAATGCAGCCAGAAAGCCCTTCAATGTCTTTAGAACAGTACATTGCATGATACACAATAAGCGACAGATTCTCTGTTTCTCAACAGTCTAATCCTTCAAGAACTCTTGGAATCCATCCGAGTTTTTCTTTCAGTGAAACATTGAACCAGTGCAGTGGCTGCAGGTTGCGGACCGTAAAAGAGGTGTCATTTTTCTCCCATTTAAACCCATACAAAAGTATCGATTTTTTAGGGGCTCAATTGAACCGCCTGAAAATCGAGCATTTTCCATAAGCTAAAAAAGCGAAGAAGGTATCGATATATCACATTTTCCGAGCCGCCACTGAATGGGGCAGTTGCAAGAGTCTGAAATTGTGAGTTTTTCATGAAGAAAATTAAAGGACTGGAGCTTAGAACGAAGGTGGCTTTAATTTTTTCCCAAGTGCTCCGGTTTTGGAGATACATTCAAGTAAAACTGCAAAAAAGTGTGTTTTTTCGCGGAAAAAACACACATAAAACAACGCGGAGTTTTCATTTTAAAGCAATGTGTCTCAGGCCAGAATTATGCATCTCCGGAACTATGAAACCAAATTAGAAACTATGAAGCATCCTTGTTTTCAGCTCACCGAGTACTTTCATTTGCTATACTCAAAAAAAAAAAAAAAAAAAAAAAAAAAAAAAAAAAAAAAACGCCGAAATTTAGACCCTCGAAACTATAACAATTGAACATTTACTAACTCTTGATAAAGGTACCAAACCCATTTATATGTGTTTACTTTAACCTGTTTCACATGGCTGTAATTCATCCCATCAAAAATATAGAATCGTATTCGTATATAATAGTGAGCATTTCAAAAAATATTGCGTTGTTGAGTGCCTTCAATTGATAGTATAGGCAAAAGCAAGTACCGTGGAGTAGGAATATTTACCAACTAGCTTCATTTGAGTGAGTGCGCGTTATGTTGACTGCTTAGCCTACAGTTAGTTATACTAGGAGAGTTTGAAAAAATACTACTTTTCTTCCCAGCTCAAGGACTACCTTCAAAATTGTTGCGACAATTTTGAAAAAAAAATCTAAGACAGTTTAAATTTTAAGAATCCTATCAAAATCTTTAACTTACAAGAGAGGAAACCTAGAATCTTTTTTCTGACCTTTGACAAGTAAACGTTTTCTTAAAAACCCGCCCCTCCTTCCAATTTGGCGACTCTAATAAACTCAAATGGTGAATCTGAGTGAATGAGTGATGGAAATTTCTTTTAAAAGTTGCTTAAAAGTTTGGCAACTCGGGATCTGACTTTGAATGATTAAGTAGCGGACTCATTCGGTCATGCAAGTTTCACATCCGAACTCTAAAAACTGACACCTTTGAAACTACTCGTCCGCCTGACAGCTAACAGTGGGTGCCATACTTATTATTGCAATGAAATTCCCAGAATTTGTCACTAGAATCAACCTGAGTAAAACAGTTGCGGCAACATTGCAATCAGCGAGCTGCAGTCGATTCACAAATTAGTTTCCTGCCTTTTTCGATCATTATTGAGTTGAGTAAGAGTTGACCGTTTGAAAAGAAGGTCTGACCTGAACACTGAACAGAGCTTCAGCGTCCTTGTAACGGATTGACCTTCCAGTTAGTTTGTTCTCAAGCAACATATTTATTCAGGATTTTCCTTCTCAAGCTCCTGTTTTTCCACGAAAACTTACTATTCACCTAAAACGTGCTTATATATAGAGAATGATTTTATAAGCGTTCTGTAATAGTTTCCAGGATCCTTCAGTACAAAGCCGACGTTGCGCGAAGTTATACTATAATTACACAGAGATGAAGGAATAGCAATATCGCAGATCTATTTGTGATTTTAATAATTTCAGTAATCACGGTGCCGATTTTACGTATGAAGTATTGAAATTGGTACAGTAAATTGACAATTGGAATGATTGGTGGAGTAAAGACCTTTTGTTCGACCCTCGAAGCACGGTCTTTGAATATTCTTTTATTTAGTGATTGATTGAGTCAGCACCATGTCTAATTGTAAGCCGGAGAAAAAAAGTATGTTTTCTGAATGCATGTGATAATTTTAAAACTTTTGTGGAATGCGTGTATAAGATTTGCCAAAATTTATTTATAGTTTTGAACCACTTTTTACGGTTTGTTAGCATTTTTAAAAAATCAAAACAAATTCATTTATATTACACATCATTTCAATATCGGATTTTAGCTTTACCATAGCTATAATAATTTTTTTTTTAAACAACCTGAGAATGTACGTAAAAATTGTGAAAAATGAACAAGATTTTTGTTAATTTTGCCTAAACTTGCTGTAAATGTATGTTGCATGTACTTCAATTAACATTCCAATTTAAACTTCACATAAAACTTGTTTAAAACTTACCTAAAACTTATTTGAAACTTATTTAAAATTTATTCAGAGACGCACATTTGTCTCCGGATTATATCTGATCTGTGCTCAGTTTTTGAAGCAACACTCTAGAAGTCTAGACTCTGTTACTGGGGGAATGCGTACCGAATGCATCGAGAGTGCACGCACCTTGAAACATTAAAAATGAATCAATCATTTATAAATTGACTCCTTTTAATGATATGAAAAACAGCCCAAGTTTACAATTACAACGATCCTTTGACATTGTCACTTTGATCATTCAAAAGCTTCACTCTGCTCGCAGAAAATGAGTTTGAAAATTGAAATCTGTTATGATGACTCTGACGTCATTGCCCATTCACTTTTATTTTTTTTTGTTATCTCATCTCGTGCCGCTCCTCCGGTAGCCGAGTGCGAACATAGGAATATGAGGATCTCTATTGTCGAATAATGATTCTCCTTTTCATTCAACATCAACTAGTACAAGGCACAAGGCACGCGCGCGAGCATTCACGCGCGGACGCAGGTGAGGCGTCACATCAGGAGTGTGATTACTACGATGGCGCGATCGGTAGGAATCGCATTCATAAAAATCGGGCCCCGATATTGATATTGAAGATATATCGACGTGATGGACACCTTTACACTCAAAAACCATGGAAATCAATTTAATCAAGGTCACGGAGCGTCCGTCCGAACTTCGCACTGTGGTTTCGAAACGTGAACTTTTCAGGTCATTAAAAGTCGTTGTTTTTTGCTTTGTCAAAATAATTTCACGATTTTCGAAATTTCTTGCAACTACGATATCAATTGCTTATTTTAAGCTGATGATTTTTTACATTTTTAAGATATAAGACTATTTATTTCTTGTATAAACATTGATTTTTAATCTGTAAAATTATGTCCGGGAAAGTCTATGTTTTCACCCATTGTGCGTTGCATTATGATTTGAGATCATCAAAAAGTGGCCAAAAATCAGAGAGAAACAAAATTTATGGTTTACAAACTTTCGAGACAAATTTTAATCACACGAAACACTTTGAACAAGTAATTTAAACCCAGAGATGTCACTGGAAAGTTTTGAATTAATAGCTTAAAAGGTCGGAAAGGGAGATTTTTCATGTCTTTTTTTTCTGATTTTTTGCCACTTTTTTTTCGATCTGAGACCATATAGAGTCCCTTGATGGAAATATTGTATAGGGAGTACCGACACGACGCTTTATGCATTGTGACAGGAGTCGATTTTGTCGACCGCGTGAACGCATTCGAAGGTTAAGTTCGACAGTGAACCAGTGGTGGACTGGCGGATTTTCCGGCATTCCGGTCCGTTCCCATACGTTCCTCTACGAATCGACTCCTTTTGTGGAGCCTTCGATGTCGTCGACTCCTGCTCGACTCCGTGAGAGCCTAAAACCAACGACCAATCACAACTCGTTGAGCTCGTGTCGGTACTCCCTATACAATATTTCCATCAAGGGACTCTAAGACCATAGTGAGTCACGCGGCGCCCGGGCCCCCAGCCGACTTGGCCGCACTATGTTTGATTTGATCGAACTAATTAACTCTTTATGGACCGCAAGCCCAAGTTTACTCATTTTTCTCTTCTAGTCTATTTAACATTGTTCCAGTAGCATGATTCCGAATTAATGCAATTCTGGATGTAGACACTTGCAAGGAGAGACTTTGTCGGGTGCCTGCAATTCGTCGTATAGGCAATTCCAACTCCCCCGAGTACGAACAGTTAACTACCTTTCCTTTATAAATTATAAAGTGGCGATCTTTTGAACAAACCTGATGTGTAAAGGGTTAAAATGCATCCATCCACCACGGAAATAAATAGTCCTCCTCTAAATGATCAGGATATTCGATCAAAAGTTCCCGAAAAGAAGTTCTTCATAGGTTTGATGAGAATGCGTCTGTTGCAAACTTTTGCTAGAACGATTAAGAGTGTTTAACCTGATGAAAAATCGCCTAAGAAATCCATTGGTGGCACCAGAAAGTCATAAAGTGCAATAATAAACTCACAAGAAGCGTTTAATGAAGTCCAAGATGGCGGATAAATTTCGAGCAATCTGTATGCATGCACCGTGAACTTTCAAGCATGGCCTACTTTGACAACCTCACTGGAGGTTGAAGTTATGTGTTCGGTTAAGTTGTGATTGGTTGTGATCGATATTGTAAAGTTGGATGTTCGTGGTGCATGCATACAAATTGCTCGACATTTCTCCGCCATCTTGGATTTCATTAAACGTCTCTGGTGAGTTTATTATTGGATTTTATGACTTTATGGTGCCGCCAATGGACTTTTCAGGCGATTTTACATAAGATTAATCACTACATTACATTAGATCGTTGTAGCAAAAGTTTGCAACGAACCCATTCTCACAAAACAGATTATTTCGGTCTATGAGGCCACCATTTTTGGCCAAAAATGTCGATCAAAAATAGCATAATGCTCGTCTAAATGGACATATTTTCTAATCGAGAACTTCTAATTGGACTTCTGGACATTTAAAGCAGAGTTGAGCAAATGGGGGAGTTATAATCTATATCATCGTTTTTGTTTTGTTTTGTTTCTTTTTTTTCGATCGGAGGTTTATAATTGGGGCTAGTTTTGTACTAGTCACCCATCATATCAGTTGCAGGAGAATTAAATTTAATTGAAATGACCCTAATGGGTCTGTTCCAAACTTTTGCTACAGCGCTATATTAGAGTGTTCAATCTCATGTAAAATTGCGTGGAAAGTCCATTGGTGGCATCAGAAAGTCATGAAATGCGATAATAAACTCACAAGAGACGTTTAATGAAATCCAAGATGGCGGTAAAATATCGAGCAACCTGTATGTATGCACCACGAACATCCAAGGATAGCCAACCTCACAATATCGATCACACCCAATCACAACGTAAATAAACACATAACCTCTGAAACTGTGAGGTTGTCAACGTTGGCAATCCTTGGATATTAAAGGTGCATACATACAGATTGCTCGATATTTTACCACCATCTTAGATTTCATTAAACGTCACTTGTGAGTTTATTATCGCATTTCAAGACTTTCTGATGCCACCAATGGACTTTTCGGGCGATTTTACATACGATGAAACCCTCTTTGCCTTTGTAGGAAAAGTTTGCAACAGACCCATTGTTATTTTAAAGCTGCGAAAAAACAACGGTCTGGTTTGTAAAACTCGCTCCAAAATCGAAAAAAAAGCAAAGGAAATTTCTAATGTTCAATGCCACCTCTGCTCTGGATACTATATTCACTATTCAACCCTGCATCCCTTCTTTTTCGATACTATTGATGCGGCTTTTTCAAGGTGACCGTTTTAGCAGATCACAAAGAAAAAATTTACAAACACGATAGCTGGTTGTTTGTAGCATACTTTGCTGATCTAACAACGCTAATTACTCCTTTGAAGTTCCTTTTTTTCTAAGAAATTACGTAAAATTTGAATGATAGTGAATTATTTATGTTATAAATAGCTTGTTTGTTTACGTAATCAGACGTATTTTGTGCGAGTGAGACATGATTCGAGTGATTTGATCAGATAAAACCTAGTTCTAAAAAGGCCAAAATGAGTGTAACATGCTAAATGCCTTCATGTCCTCAATTTTTTTCTGTATGGTCCTCGAGTTTTGAATGAATATTTAAGAAATAAATAATTCGTTATTTAACACATTTGTAAACCTTCCCAACACAAATTATGCCAGCGTTTTCATTTTTGCCCCTAGAAAGATAAGCTGCATTTTCCCGCGGAGCAACATAACTGATGCTTTTCCAACAAATTAGTACAAATCCAACGGAGTATACACCGCGCCGCACGATGTCTGAGATCAAAAAAAGCGGCCGAAAATCAATAAAAAAGTCATCAAGAATTAATAAAAAAGTCATCAAGAATCAATGAAAAAGTCATCAAGAATCAATAAAAAAGTCATCGAAAATCATCGTTTTCGACCTTGAAAGCTTATTTTATTCCAACAGGAGCGTCGGAATTAAAAAGAACAACCACCTTTAGTACTATGAAAAAAGCAAGTACTTTTTATAAAAAAAAAGAAAAAATACTTTGAATTTAAATTGATAGAAAATGGGGTTTCCAATGGGGCAGCGCGTGCCATCCGACAACCCTGCAAGTTGCTCATTTAAACTCTCGAAAGTTATCTACATATTCCGAAAAAGTTTTAAAAAATTCCTAAAAGCTCGAGTTTTCGGCGTTTAAAGGAGCAAAATGCGGCGTTGTCTAACGGCACGATACGCTGCTCCATTCAACAACCGCTCACGCTTCCGGTCGAATTCAACAGCTTCTCATCGAAGGTATCTGGGGTCGCACGGATATGTTTATGGTTTTGAGAGCTTTTGTACATAGAATAATGACCCAGAGTTTGTTTTTTGATTAAAATTGAGGATTTGCCACGTTTCAAGGGAAGCCCTAGAGTCAAAAATCACAGAATTTCGTTAAAAAGAAACTTTGAAGCCCCGAAACCCCTTTTTCTATTATTTTAAATTCAAATTTGTATTTTTAATTAAAAGTACTCGTTTTTAGAGAACAATAGGCGGTTGGTTTTTTTACTTCCGACCTTTCTAAAAGGAGATATGATGAAAATTTGTCCACATTGAACTATGAACTTCGATATCTCGAACACAAGTTCAGATTTTAACATGCGGTTTGCGCGAAAAGACTCGGTGTTTGTGTTCTTTAGAATGAGCGGCGGAAGTAAGCAAGCGCATAAGCAAGGTGGTGCCATTTAAAAATTTTGAGTTGGGAGCCGTACCCTCCCAGAGGGGATTTTGAAAATTTTGACCCCCTCGCGTGAAAGCTCTCAAAAAATTATGGAAGACCTCAAAGTTTCAATTTTTTATCTGCAGCCGTTGAAAAGATAATTTGGAGTATTCGGACTTTTGCGCCACCCTGTATATAACTAATGCAAATTTGGATATTTTTTTTTTTTTTACAGCAAAAAACCAACTATAAAGAATGATTCTTGTAGGGGGTGGTTTTACGATAAAACCAATTAAATCACTCAAAAGTCTACATGGCGTACTAACCAGAGATTAACGCATTTAAAGTTGCGACGCTGTTCTGTCGTATTACCGGAGAGAGCAGTAAGAGCAAAATCGACATTTTGAGAAAACTGACTATGAAGTTTCAAACCTTAAATTAATGAGTTCAAAATCCTCCGTTTTTCATGAAACTTTCAGAAAACATCACTCAGGGTGTTTGAAATCGTTGAGACAGTGGCGCACCGAAGGGGGGGGGGGGGGGGGTTAGGGTTAACCCCCCCCCCCCCCCCCCCAAGCCCAAAAAAAAAAAAGGAAGGAGAGAGAAAGAGGAGAGAGAGAGAGAGAGAGAGAGAGAGAGAGAGAGAGAGAGAATGTGGTTCCTCCACAAATAGAAGAAAGAGAAAGAAAAACAAGCAGGGAAGCTCCGATACATTGCATGTATTGGAAAAGCGTGCCTGTGAATTGTAAACATAAAAATCTGCGCATAAGTTGTTTCATTTGGTCTTCTGCTCTGCTGGGTTTTGCAGAAATAAGTTTTGCATAAAGGCTTACGCATACATGGTTTAAATATATTTATTATAATGTAGTTCATGGGAGAAGATTTGTCAATTTATTGTATATTATTTAAGGTACAGGAAGTGCTGTTGTAGCTTTGATTAAGAAAATATGACAATGTATATGCATTTGAGACGTATATTTGAAAAAAAAATTTTGAGTCGTTGTTTTTGCAGTGACACATTACAATTGGTTCAGTGTTTTGTTCATTTGTGGATTACAGCTGTTTGAAATGCATCAGCAATTCTTAAGGAGACATTGTAGTATGTAACTAACATATGAATTGAATAAATAGATTTATAATATACCTGAATGATTCAATAATGAAAATTTGGATGAAATCACTGATTATAGAGTATTTGAAGTTTAAATGATTCGATTCTGCGTTGAATGGATGTAAAAGATTCTATTTATAATTTAATAAAATGAGAAAGAAAAGATAGGTAGGCCATGGTTTTGTTGGTGGAATATGGTGATGAAAGGTAAAAGAAGGTAATTAATAAATGTCTACATATTGATAGAGACGAAAAAGAGTCATTCCTTTCAATATCTGATTTTTTAGACACAGTATTGGCCGATTTGGATCTGAAAATTAAACAATTACAATTAATGTCAATAAAAGCAATTCCTGCTATGTTTTCATTAAAGGCTTTACTGTACAGAGAAACCTTATGGTGAATACTCAAGATAAAATTAGGCTGAATCATCTACTTGGAAAAAATGCTATGATTAGCATCCAGTAAAAACATTACAGACGTACATACTAATTGAAGTATTAATAATTTATGCATCAACTTTGACAACTATAATTAGTGTAGTCCCCTACTTCATTGCGATGCGTCCCTTCAAGCAAACAGAGTTGCTTACCAGAGTTGCAGAGTTTCTAGCCTTTCATTCGATGACATTCTATCAATGAGAAGCAAAAAAAGTTACGCATATAAAAGCTTCCACCCCTCCCCCCTCTCCATACATGTGCTTATTTTACAAAATTGGCCGTATAGTGGTACCTTTGATGATTATATTTAATTTTTGGGTTCTCTCAAAGAGAGCAAGTATAGTCTGGACTCAGCGCATGAGATTTCAATTATTTTACTCATCGGACAGTGATTAAATACCAGAGGACCTGAATAGAATAAAAGAAGTCTACTACAATTTATATACAAAGTGAGCCAGAGCATCCGTTGCTGGCATTTTTCTCGAAAATTACTGAAACAAATGATTTGAAACAAAACAATCAGACAGAAAATTGACTCCAAATTTTTCATTTCTGATATTTTCATAAGCTCCTGACAACCTCTTAGGGTGTATTCTGGGGGGTTCAAACACATTTTCAACTTTTCTCGAAAAAACCCTCAATGCAGATGTAAAAATTCATTTATAATCTAAAAGTAGAGAAAAAAATTCGTTTTATAAGTTTGAAAAATAGGCGCAACGTAGGAATCTGAACAAATACCTTCTGTGAAGAAAGCTGATTTTATAAGCTTTCAGATGGCGCAAACCGCGATGCCGAAAAACATTTCGTTCAAGAGTTATGACCGCGCAAAGTTTCAAATCTAGGCCAAAAATAGGGTTCCGACTTTCGATTCTACAAAAAAATTTGTTGCTCCACCAATAATCGATGAAATTCATTGAAACTTGGTGGAAGCGGGTTTTTTGGGTCGCTGAATTTATTTTGACATAAGTTTTTCAAAATTCTCAAATCATATATGGCCGCCATAGTTTTTCGTTCAGATTCCTTCATATTTTTCAAACTCAAAAAACGGATTTTTGGAAACTTCAAAAGTAAAACAAAATGCAAAAAAGAGTCAAATATTTTTGAACTAAACACTGTAGCACATCAATCGAAAGATCTTTAAAATACGCATCTTTTGGTGCAAAGTTCTCGTCAATATCTATTTTCGTTCAAAAGTTATGGAGCATTGGAGGTTTTGACTTTGACCCCTGCACTCCCGCTCCCAGTTGACCAAATTCAAAAAACTGCAGATATTCTGAAAGATGATGCTTAGCTCTATCATCCCTGAAAGTTTCATCCATTTTTGAGGGGGGGACTCCTAATGGTGGCTGGATGGACCCCTTTTCATCAAAACAAATACCATTAATTGAGCCTGTCTCGTCCTCTAAAAAAATAATACAAAAACCATAACTTCGCTTACACTTTCGAACAGGCGTTAATTTGTAACAATTCCCGAAACTAAAAAATTAAAAGAATACTGATCTAATTTGTTTATTTTAGATGATCCATTTTCAACCCATAAAAGATTGAATGTTAAAAATTGCGCTAAAAAAAAAAAAAAAAAAAAAAAAAAAAAAAAAAAAAAACAAGTTGGAACTTGCAACACTGGAACAGTGTTAGCAAAGAGAGCATGAGTGTCGGCCGTAAATCATTGTAAGTGTGGAGTTCCATATTGATAGTACAAAACTGCGACAAAGTCATCGCAACGCTGCATTTGTGTTTGTATAACAGTGATCGCTGTAAAATAACTTGATAGGTCAAAGTGGGAATGAAAATTTACTTATAGCGTGTTGAAACAGTTGTTCACGAGGCGAGGTGAATACTGTGGTTTTGAAAATCGATTTCGATAGTGATAGTTCCTTTAAAATCGGATGACGCGATACCAATCCTAGCAAGCCGCAAAGTCTAGTTTAGTTATTTGGGACTTTTTTAGATTTCTCTCGCCTGAACCAAAGTCATCAGGAAGGAAATTCTTAATACCAATCCTAGCAAGCCGGAAAGTCTAGTCTAGTTATTTGGGACTTCTATAGAATTTTCCTCGCTTGAACCAAAGTCATCACGATGGAAATTCTTCGTCTTTATGGTTTCAGCTCTTTTTGTCTCAGATTAAAAAATGAATGTTAATATTGATCAAATGTCATCCGACACTCATCAAAGCCCTTAAGGAACGTAATATGAATTTGAAAAAAGCTCATTCGATTTTTAAGGGAGCTTAAACGGTCCATGAGAGACGAAATTCGCGGATACAGAGTATCCACAGCTTATTTCAATGTTCGATCTGACAAGACCGTGCGCCTTTGAAAAATCGATATCTCGATAGTGAATCGATGTATTGCAATTCGGTTTGCACCGGTCGAAAGCGCTTGCTTGTGACTGACAACCTCGAAAATTTCAGATCCATCCGAGTTTATTTAATGACCTTACAGGACCTCTCGCGGCCGCAGTTAGACATTTCTTGTCAGAGTTACGCTGAAACGGGGAGTAGTTCCCCCCCTAAGATGATATTTTTTGGCTCGAAACTGCATTGGGCCCTCTCGGGACATCATTGGGACCCGAAAAAAAGCGGAACCGATATAATACGGCACACGACTGGTTCGTGAGAGACGAAATTCGCCTTTTTCCAGCCTCCAGCGCCCCTCTAAGGTCGATCTGACAAGACCGCACGCCTTTGAAAAATCGATATCTCGAGAACGAATCGATGGATTGCGCACTGCGGTTTGGATTGGCGGTAGCTTCAGCTTTTAGATAATTCTTGAAAAAAATTCAGATCCATCCAAGTTTTTAAACGGATCTTATGGGACCTCCCGCGGCCGCAGTTAGACATTGTACGTGAGACTTACGCTGGAGTTGGGGCCACGCCCCCCCCCCCGATATAGACTTTATCGGTCCGACATTTGTCAGGGCCCTTAATGAACTTCATGTGAACTCAAAAAACTCACATATGACTTCTCACGGCGCATGCTAGGTCCATGAGAGTCGAAATTCGCGGATTTTAGAGAATCTTAGATTTCTGACCCTATACCGCGCGCCTTTGAAAATCGATATCTCGAGAGTAAATCGATGTATCGCAATTCGGTTTGGACCGATCAAAAGAGTAAGCTTACCGGTACTCGCCGTTAAAATTTTGGATCCATCTGATTTCATTTTGAGACCTTACTTGAGTTACTTGGACCCCAGTTGGAATTATTTTTTCGGAGTTACGCTGGCAAGGGGGTCGCTCCCTCTCTTGGAAAACTGTGGAGGGGGCCCTTTGCTGGGGCATACATTCTATTTTTCACTTTTTTTTTTTTTTTTTTTTTTAATTTTATATTTGTGTCTAATCTAAGTTGGGGGAGGAGGAGGAGAGTACCTGCAAGTCAACCGGCAATTTACTTTTGATAGTGGCTGCGGGTCGAGGGTGCGGATTGCGGACTTTTAACTTGTTGTGGGGTTTACAGGGTGGCCGTGTCTAGACTTATGAGAAAAGAAGGCAACCACAGACCGAAAGAACGTTCAATTTCTGGTTCAGAGACCATGGACAAAGACATGGGCACCCGCAAAACAATTGCCCGGAGGGGCAACTTTTTGAATGTCAATGGAAGGTCTAGGGGACACCACCTAGAGACGGGCAAGTCTAGAGAACCCCCCCCCCCCACTTCCGCCCAAAATAGAAAATAAATCAATTATCCTTCCAAATGGTAGAAATTGTAAGTGATTGTAGCATGTAGTTGTATCAAAAGTAATTCTATTTTTGACGTGTTTGATATTATGAATAAAGTGACAGCATCAGATGATAGAAATAGTAAAAAGCTGAGTACAACTATTCCTTCTTTATTTTCATTGTCCTGATGAATTCTAAGAGTTAACCTATTTAAATTAACAAAACCAAAACTCTTGCCTATACATTCTCTAATCATGTAATTATCGACCAGAGGATTCTGAATTTTCAAGGAAGTTCGCAAAATTCTCGTTGCCAACGGTAGTTGCCAATGTAGACACGTTCATACTAGTAGATTTTAAAACTTAATTCTTTCGGCGAGGGAGATGACGGGTGGGAAGGATGATGTCGTCTGAATCAGGAGGGGGTGGGGTAAAAATCAGGGGGAGGTCTAGATCTGGGGGGAGAGGAATCCTGAAACTGGGGGGCGAGCTGTATAGTGGCAAGGGGTGGTTGGGCACCACTGCTTAGGGGGGGGGGGCTACTTCCCGCCCTGCCCCCCCCCTAAATTACGCCCCTAATTAAAATTGTAAAGTAAACTAAGAATAAAGTTTGTTAACTCTTACTCCTTTCGTTATTATTTGATCTTCGAATGTTCCGATTCTTTTTTATTGTAAAGTTTTGATTTTTCTGAATTAGGGGGGGGGGGGCGCCCATTGACAGATAAGGGAGAAAGGTAAGTGTAGGAATTTGCACGGGAATCCGGCGTAGTGTGCCGCAAAAATTACTACCAATGGCGGATCAAGAAAATTCTTTTAGGGGGGGGGGGCTTCACGCCTATGAATTTTCAAATTTGCAGGGAGGAATTTATGGGATTTTTTCTGTTGAAAAAGGCAAAGGCTACCGTGAGTTGGGGGGGGGCGTGCCTTTCCCGAATCCGCCGCTGATTACCATGTAACACTGAGCCACGATGACCGATGTCGCATAAAACCAGGTAGAAGACCCGTGGCGGGCGTGGCATCCGTGATGGCTGTGAAATTGGGATGAAGTAGATGGACACACATCATTCATGCAATCTGCACAACGCGGCAAGCAACTGTTGTAGGCGTAGGTGCAGTAGTTCGTGGGGAGGGCAAAGGGGACGGGAGGTCGTCGCAAAACCATGGACGAAGATATAACTAGACTGTTGTTAGTCCTGTTTTGCTCTCGACCCCAGCGCTCCAAGCAGCGGTCAGCTGAACTACTCTTTCAAGTGAGCGATCCTGGCGATGTGTCCATGCTCACATGCTGTGCTACTGCTAAAACCGTTGTTGGAGTTGGTCTGTTATGGCATGGCTGTCAACTGTTGTCGGCGACCCAAGAGGATCAGATAACTCAGTATCTCAATGGAAGATCGAAAGCAAGGGAAATCCAGAATCAACTTTGGACAAGGTAACAGAAATCATCAGCAAATTAAAAGAGTCGCCTGATCTCTACTAATAAAACAAATGTCTATGTACTCTTTCTTGTTTGATTCCGTTTTGAGGTTAACTGTGGTGTATAGTATTTCAGTCCTTGATTAATCATTTTCGACAATTCAGGAATCTTTCAAGAAATACTCCAGACGTTTGCTTTTTAGCGGATTTTGCTTCCTTTTAATTCGCTGATCATTTGTTCCCTTCGTTCAATCGTGATTCAAATTACCTACACGGTATACATTTGCGGGAAGGCATGGGAGAAAGGGAGCCGGAGCGGCCACCGCTGCAGCGGTTCGCTTTTAGTTGACCCTTACTGCTGCTTGGAGCGCTGCGGTCGCGCTCGAAAACCCGCTAACAGGTTTTAACACGGGCGGAGATAGGAAGTCGGCAGTTCTTAGTTATATCTTCGTCCATGGCTCGTGTTAACAAAAGACTTGAGTTTCTTTTGTTAATACTCAACTAAATCTAATTAATAAAATAATAAAATAACGACGACATGGTATCGTGAGATCAGACTTTATTCTGTAACTCAGTGGTGATATTAGTGTTGCCAACCTTCACCATAGGTAACTCATACAACGTTACCAACAACTTCCTTTTTTTTTTTTTTTCTTCTTTTTTTTTGGAAGCAAAGAAACAATTTAAGATAATTAAGAGAGTGACATACATGGCGCGTTTAACATTAATTAAAACAAATAGAAACAATATAAAATCACATTAAAATTTTAAGAATAAATAACACTTACAAAACTAGCACGCTTACAAAACTAACACGCTTAGAAAACTATCCAATAATATCACAGTAAGTGCTTACAAATTTAATTAGGAGAATACCTTTTTGGAGGATTGATCGTTCTACTTGAAATGCGTTTTAAGAGACCTCTACCTCTAATCAACGGAGTACCAACAGTATGCGATGGATTAACAAAAGATGTTGAAGGAGTACTATAATCTTCATCACCTGATTCTTCTAAATTGATAATTTCAGGTGTTAATTCAGCAATTTTAGGTGTTGTACAATTGATTGCATTATTATCAGTATTGGTTGCAGAAGGAATCAGAGGGAAGCTAAGATAATGAGAAGATTTTTGCATATCTGTTGCGTTATTAATTTCAGGTATATTCACTAACGATTCGTGACGATTTGTAACATGACTAAAATTATTTTCAGGATCAATACTAAATGACACTTTTTTCGGAATAGATTTGATATGAAGACGATTACGTCTGTACGTTCTACCATTGGAAGCTTCTAATACATAAGAATCGGGTTCCGAGCATTTTTTTAAAATTGTGGCTTGTTGCCAAACATCTTTAGGTGTTTTCTTGAAGTAAACAGGATCATCATTTTTTAATTCTTTTAATGATTTTAAAATACCATTACTTTGAGTCATTTTCTGTTGCCTAGACTTTAAAGTTTGATTATACTTATTTGTATCAACAAGTTTGGGTTTTAATAGTTCATAACTGGAAGGTAATTTTGATTTTGTGACTCTGGACATGAGCAATTGATTAGGTGATGGAGAATCAACTTTAGGTGTGTTACGAAAGTTCAACAAAGCAATGTGAAAATCTTCATTATTTTCTTTACATTTTTTCATGAGTTTTTTAATGGACTGAATAGTTCTCTCAACCATGCCGTTAGATTTAGGATAATGAGGGGATGATGTTACATGAGAGATACCCCATAAGGTGGTAAAATTTTGGAACTCATCAGAATTGAACGGAGGACCGTTATCAGAAAAAATAGTAACAGGAATGCCATGTCTAGAGAAAATTGATTTAAGGCTGTTAATTACAAATTTTGCACTTGTCGCACTTTTAAGCGAAATTACCTCAGGAAACTTAGAGTAATAATCTACGACACAAAGAAAATGTTCATTATTAAATTCAAATAAATCTGCACCTACTTTTTCCCACGGCAACGATGGAATAGGATGAGGTTTAATGGGTTGTTTAGGGTTTGCATTTGAAAATTTGATACACGTTGAACAACTTGCAACAATGTTTTTTATGTCATGATTCATAAAAGGCCAGTAAAGCACTTCTTTCGCTCTACGAACACAAGAATTGAATCCTAAATGACCTTCATGTATTATTTTCAACATGTTTTGACGTAATGACTTAGGGACTATTAAACAGTTCAAATTAAATAAAAGATCATCTTTCACAAAAATTTGATTTCTGATTTTAAAATAGGACCTGACTAATTTGTTGGTTCTGTGTTTGGTTTCAGGCCAACCATTAAAATAGTAATGAGATAAAATGTTTGAAATTTCATCATTTTGAGTAGCTAACTTAAATTCTTCTAGTTTGGCAGGAGAGATAAACGACGATAAATGAGCATCTAATAAAGCTATTTGACATTCCATATCAGATTGCAATTCTTCAGGGTTGAAACATTCATTTTTTAGAGGAGACCTACTTAAAAAATCAGCTACAGCTAGCTTTTTACCAGGGACCCAATTTACTTGAATATCATAACGTTCTAATTTAAGCATAAGCCTTTGTAATCTTATGGGTATGTCCTTATACTGTTTTTTGAATAAGGTTTCAAGTGGCTTATGATCACTTTCAACTGCAATTTGTTGACCAAATAGATATTGATGGAATTTTGAACATCCAAAGTAAATGGCAAGAAGTTCTTTATCTATTTGTCCCCATAATTGTTGTTGAGACGTGAGAGTGGATGACGCAAAGGCTACGGGTTTAGCATTTTGAAGAATTACAGCTCCTAACGCATCTTTAGAGGCGTCCACTGATAATGTGACAGGAAGATTGACATCGTAATTTGTTAAAACAGGAGCATTAGAAATAAGAGTTTTTAGCTCTTTAAATTCATTTTCATGAACAGGAGTCCAGTTCCATAAAACATGTTTTTTTAAAAGTTTACGTAAGTTTTCTGTTCTCGAGCTTAAGTTAGGTAAAAAAGAACCAATGTAATTTATCATTCCAAGAAATCTTTGCAATTCTTTAACACAAGTAGGAGCATCAAGTTCTACAATAGCTTGTACTCTGGCAGGATCAATAACAATTTTGTTTTCTGAATAGATTTCACCTAAAAAATTGATGTGAGTTTGAAAGAATTTGCACTTTGGAAGATTAAATTTAATTCCTAAATCTTTAGCTTTTTGGAGCACTTTCCTTAGAGTTTCATCATGCTGCTGGACGGTTTTAGCATGAATGAGAAAGTCATCAATATAAATGATGAGATTAGGAATATCTTTAAATAACTCAATTAAATTAGCTTGGCAAATTTCTGATGCGGCATTGATGCCAAAAGCTAATCTTAAAAACTTATACCGACCAAACGGCGTATTAAAAGTAGTGAGATCTGAACTTTCTTTACTTAATTTAAAATTCCAGAAACCACAGTTGAGGTCAAGAGACGTAAAATACTTGGAATCACGCAGTTCTGACCTTATAAATTCAATATCAGGAATACAGTGAGTGGGCCTTTTGATGGCTTTATTCAGATTCCTAGGATCAAGACATAAACGTATTTTCTTATTTTTCTTCCTAACTATGACAATAGAATTGGTCCATGAAGTGTGCTTACGTACTCTTTTGATGATTTTTTGGTTAACTAACTCTTCAAGGTGTTTACGGAGTTCACTTCTGATTTTTACAGGTACCTTTCTGTTGGGATCACAAACTGGTTTGACGTTTTTATCTATCTCTAGAGTTACTTCATGATCCTTGATACATCCGATGCCTTTAAAAGTACTTTTGAACTCTTCACAAATTGCTTCAGTTTTACTGAGAGACTCACTGTTTACATTATTAATGATATTAATCAAGTTTAATTGATCAGCCATCTTTAAACCTAAGATAGTATCACATTGAAAGCTAGTAATATGAAACCTACAATCATACAATTTTTGGGAAAATTTAAAATTAAGAACACACTCACCAATTATATCAACATCAGATTTAGTGACTGTTTTAATTTTGGTAAAACTTTTACGAATAATGGACTTGTTAAGACCTAGTTTCAAAAAATTATCAAGAGACAATAAATTCGCTTGAGCACCAGTGTCTACCTGAGCTTTGATGGGACGTTTATTCAAAGAAATAGTTATGAACCATTTATCTGCTAAATTGGATTTTGGAGATTTGACTAACATTTTATCCAATTTACCTACAAAAAGGGTTTCATCACCACTGACATCATTTTCACTGTCATCACTTTGAACATTGACATTATGAACAGATTGATTTGGACAGAATTTTGGAAAATGATTTTTCTGACCACATTTAAAACATTTTTTGTTAAGAGCAGGACATTGATATTTATGATAACGTAAACCACAAGCTGCACATACCGAGATCATTTGAGTTGGCTGATTGTTGGAGGATGATTGAAAACGAGACCTGGATTGACTTCTGGAAGAAGAATGTGATCTATTGTTCGATTGCGATCTACTGTGTGAAGATTGACGATTACCAGATCTGTGATGGTTGCCACGTTTGTTAAATGTTGAGCGACTTGCTTTAGATCTAGAACGATTGGATGCGAAGTTTGATGAATGGTTACGAGAGGTGGAAGGACCATAATGATTGAACGGTGGATTTTCGCTGCTTCGTCTGTGGTGATTACTAACATTTACTGCATTAACTTCAGGATTCATTTGTTCGGTGCGAACTTTACTCAGCTGAAGACTTTTAGCCAGTTCAAATACATCAGATAAAGATGTTTTATCTTCATAGATTAACTTTTCTTGAATGTGAGCATTTTCAGAATTAAGATTGCCAATAAAAATATCTTTCACGAGGCTATCTTTCAATGTACCAAATTTGCAATTTTGACTTAGATTTTTCAAAACTGTGAGGTAGTCTTCGAGAGATTCATTCAGTTTCTGTTTTCGATTGAAGAAACTAATGCGCTCCAGAGTTACGTTGACTTTTGGAAGAAAGTGATCCTTGAATTTCTTGACTAGCTCATTGTGATCAGTTGTAGCCAGATCTAGTTGAAAGGAATTAAATATCTGAAACGATTCATTACCCATATAATGGAGTAGTAATGCATTCTTCCGTTGGTTATCTTCCTTATCCAGTTTTGCAGCCAGCAAGAAAACTTCAAACTGCTGATGCCATTCTTTCCAATTATTTGACAAATCTCCTTTAAAGCTCATAGGAACACACGGCGACGATGCAAGTGAATTATTAGCCATTTTCTGATAGCTAACTTGACTTATACGGGAAACTTAGGTTATGCCAGTGATAGGAAATTTCGATCAGGTAGGGAAAGGAGTAAAATTAGGTTAAAAATTTATCACAGAATGAAAGGAAGTAACAGGAATTAAAGGTGGGTGGGTTTTACGTGCGAAATGAATCGAGAATTGAATTAAACTTTTTCGCGATCATTTTTCCGATAATCGGGTAACACGAGGTGTCACGAAATCGCGTGTACGAACAACAAGGATGACGCGACGCGATCACATATTTGCGAAAAGAAAAACTTGCAAAGTTGTGAATTATTGAATGTTCACAACTCGCACCACACCTGACACCATGTTAACAAAAGACTTGAGTTTCTTTTGTTAATACTCAACTAAATCTAATTAATAAAATAATAAAATAACGACGACATGGTATCGTGAGATCAGACTTTATTCTGTAACTCAGTGGTGATATTAGTGTTGCCAACCTTCACCATAGGTAACTCATACAACGTTACCAACAGCTCGGAATGGTCTTAAAATTTTCCTTAGGATTTGATCTAGAACGCAACGTTCTTACATTTTCGAAAAGTTAACTCTAGCTCTCGCAATTAACGATTAAAGGCGGAAAAAGCATGGTTTCAGGACCGCGGAACAGTGGCGTTATCTAGCGGATGAGAATCTTACTACAGGTCGCTGAGGATTCACCTTAAAACGCAACGCCGATCGCGTTCCCCAAACGAACTCTTTTAGCGGACCGAAACATCAACAATAACAGGATTGGAAATTTGAAATCATCTAAATGCATTTTAAATCGCAGAATACACGAAACATGGACACAATCCTCTGATATAAAACCCCAATATCTCATACAGAAAATTTCGTTGAAGTCTGATCCAAATTAGTAACGTAATTACATTCCCAAAAATGCTTAACCTCAATCTTGGCCAAAAACTCCCGCCACAAAGAAAAAGCGACAAATTGGGAGGACACCGGATTGGCGGAATCACATGGGTCAATCGGTCCTCGAGGACCCGTTCTCGATACTGAAACCAAGCGATCCCCCGAGCGGACCCCCGAACCATGCCGTTCCTATAAGAAAAGCATTATTGACCTTGTAGAAACGATTTCAATAGAGCATGACACTCATGCTCTAAAAAATCATTTATCAGCTGATCAAATAAAGGCAAAGAAACGTGACTACTTCATTCCGCGCTGTCTAGCGGGTTCTTCTTGAAGCTTTACTTTTGTGAGAAGGTATCCTATCAGTAAAACCATGATCTGTATCGGTTTTATTTCGCGCCTTCTATTCGAAAATATCAGCTAACTCTAGACATTCACTGAGAAAGATTATCAAAATGGTGAACAGGTGAGCCGCAGTGCAGCCAATGCAGCCAAACAATCACCGGCTGCAAAACAATAATAATAAAAAAAAAAAAATCACACAACGACTCGTTATTGGCCGCCCGTACGAAAAAACCCCGAATGTACTTTAAAATCAATTATATATTCAATAAACGTAATAAAATAACCCAAAAACAATGTCCAACATAACAAATTAATCATAAAAACAAACAAAAATTTATTCATCGTAAAACCAACACAGCAGAGTAAAATTACAACAAAGTTGGCAACATAAAACGCAAAATATTACCTCACCGCACTGCACTTACCCCTCAAAAGTGGTGAGTCCGTCGTTTAATTGGAATTATAAAAAAACTAAAGCATTAAAATGAATCCAACTATTTTTGCTACAAACTTTAGAAGGTACGATTTCATAATTGTACCATTGCAATCCTCAAAACGCAACAGACACGACAGGAAAAAATCACAAAATTCAAAAACAGCCGATTTTCAACTTTAGGCCACTCAGCATAGGAATACACGTGGAAAGCATAGGCTGCCTTATTACATTGTATACATTGTATTATATTGTTAGCAGCAAAACGATCGGAATAAGCGTGCCATGTTCCATGGGCACGCTTAAAATCGTGATCAGCTAGGAAGGGAATTCACGGTGAACAAATTCCATATTATCATTTGACTCTTCTCCCTCCAATTATCATGAGTCGAGAGCAACGATTTCACGCAGGTAAAATCGAAAATATATTTGAACATTTCAATTTTACTGTAATGAAAGTACCGTAAAATTCAATCTGAAGGTCAAGAAAATTGAAAAATTTTCCGGGGGAGGGCCCCCAGACCCCCCTCTCGGTGAACCCCTCGGTGAATATTTCAAGGCTTCTTCGTCCACATTCCTTTTGACTTTTCTCCCTCCAATTATCATGAGTCGAGAGCAACAATTTCACGCAGGCAAAATCGAAAATATATTTGAACATTTCAATTTTACTGTAATGAAAGTACCGTAAAATTCAATCTGAAGGTCAGGAAAATTGAAAATTTTTCCGGGGGAGAGCCGCCGGACCCCTCCTCTCGGTGAGCCCCTCGGTGAATATTCCACGGCTCCTTCAACCGCATTCCACTCGACTCCTCTCCCTCCAATTATGAGTCGAGAGCAAAGATTTCATGCAGCAAAATCGAAAATATATTTGAGCATTTCAATTTTACTGTACATGAAAGTACCGTAAAATTCAATCTGAAGGTCACGAAAATTGAAAAAAATTTCCGGGGGAGGGCCCGCGGACCCCCCTTGTCCTGAGGGGTATTCCATACCCCCAGACCCCCCGGAGTTTGAGTCGTACCAAACCCCCCCCCCCCCAAGGCAAATTTCTCGGTGCGCCACTGCGTTGAGATGATCAAAAACTGACAGATTTTGTCTTCAACTATAAAAAATCTGTTGAAAAGATTCTGCAGACTTAAATACATTGTATTTTGAAGAAATCTCAATTTCGAAAATTTGTGACTTACTGCTCTTTTTGGTAACACGGCAGTATGTGCGGCCTCTCCCATTGGCCTGCTCCACTGTGCGTCAAGTCGCCGTGTGTTAATATATACCATAACCTAATTCCTCCTGAGTAAAGAGAGGGTACTGCATGCTTACTCGAATGATTGTTTCACAACTTTTTCTCTTTTTTTGTTGTTAATCTATCGGTGCTTCTCACGCGCGGATCGAATTTTTATCGAGGTATCCTGAGGGAAGATTCAACCTCGTTGTTCTATGTCATGTCGTCTCTCAATATCGTTATCTCTATGGTGCATCGTCTAGACTATACAGTATCCAAGATCGGTGTTGTCCTTGGCTATTCTGTATAATTTTACGAAAAGCTTCTGCGGGCAGCAATCGGGCGCCGAAACGCTCAAAGAACACTTCAAAAACTCGAGATGCTAGAAATTGGACTGCTGTCATCGGCATACATACACAATACACATACATACTGTACGGTGTACTTTTGCGAATGAGCTGGTAAACATTGGATGCACGCAGCCAATTTTCGCAACTCACTAGTTAGCCAATATTTACAAAGTGTTGATGGTTTTAGGGCATCGGTGGCATCAAAAACATCGGGCTCATCAGTCTGAGCTCGCACTTCTCTACGGGGTTCAGATGAGCTCGGTGTATTTAATGCCACTAATGCCCCGAAACTATCACCACTAGAGCATTCTTTTGAAATGCGAAGGTTGGCGCAAAAGTTTTACCAGATCATTTTGCGAAAATATGCTTAAAGTAGTTCAATGGCAATCGTATATAATTTTAGCGGCATCAACAGAACCAACCGGTTGGTTCTAATAAATTCAGTTATAAATGGCAACCGAAGTTTTGATTTAGGACGCACAAGTTTTCGAGCCGATAACAAACTTTTTTATACCGCAGTTCTCATCACAGAAAAAATATTCAAGTTTTACTAAAGATTACAGGCTGACTCCGTGTATGCATCTAAATCAAGCACTGTCTCTCGTTAGGATACAACCCTGCGTTCATTGCGTAAAAACAAAACAAAAAAACAAAACGAAAACAAAAAATCAAGAAGCAAAAATAAAAAAAAAAAAAAAAAAAAAAAAAAAACAGTAAAAATTAGGAAACTAAAATTTATAAAGTGATGAATTAACTTGAATACCACATTTTAAGGAAAGAAATTCAAAACGTTCCCTCTATAATACCTATAACTTTCACGTTTTACCAAGAAGTGGAAGGCAAAGGGGTGTAGCTGAGTTTTTCTAGATGCGGATTTTAAGTTTAATTACACACTCCTCTTGTTTTTTTTTTCTTTTGAAGCGGGAATGGGATTCGGGAAATAATCAAAGCAACATCATAGATTTTTCATAACGTTTTGATAGTGTTCTCACTTGTAGCTCATTGCGTGAGCATGCAGTGCCGTGAAAGTATGCAACCAAGACAAGCACGAAATTTTGACGGTTAGATACTCGGCTGTATGCATAATCGGATTGCTTCGGTTATTGACCTTGTCCTTGACCTGCAAGTGACTGTACACTGTACGCACATGTTACTGACACTGCTGCTCATCTCCGACACGCGACTAATCACGTAACTCCGGAAGGCGGGAGCGATAAAGAGTTAGAAAAGTCTCGCCACCCGCAGAAGATAACTTTACACAGAGGATGTGATTCGTTGAAAGCATATAAATAATTTCATTTGGTTTACCGCTCTTCAGTATTTTCAGATTATGAAAGTGTATCTTAAAAGTTGGAAGTATTTGTATCTTGTATACAATTACAATTAATTAAAGTGTATTTATATCAGGGCGGGTGTCCCGAAAGTACCGAGACTGCCGCTCTGACTTCAAAACTAAACAATTGTTATTATTAACGAAAAATTATCTTGGACTCATTTGCAATATCAACTCATTTTTTATCTATTAAGCTCAAGATGTTTATTTAAAAATTGACGAAGTTTGGAAAAAAAAGAAAGAAAAAAGTTGACCCCTTGTACGGGTTTTTGAGCATATATTCTTTCGCAGTTTGATCAGATAATGAGCATTATCATACTCATCTTGAGTTAGACGACCATATAATAATGTTTATTAGAAGTACTTTAGGTATCGCCAAATTGTGCTCTGAGAAAGAAAAAAGCATCGGACGGCGCAGAGCTTAGTTTTTCACTGCGAGGAAATATATGTGCTAAAAAAAACCAGCGGGGGTCAACTTTCAGTTTTTTGTACATACTGTCACAACTTCGTCAATTTGTTATCAAATGTAACCATCTTAAGCTCAATCAATAGAAAATTAGTTGATCTTTCAAATGAGTCCAATATAATTTCACTAGCTTTTTTAGTTTTGGAGATACAGCGTCACTGTCAATATTTTTGGGACATCCTACGTACATATTAGAAATTGTAGGTTCTATTACCTCCAAAAGAGAAAATGGTTTCAATGAGGGGAGCAAGGAAAAATTCTAAAACTGTAAAAATTGCGGAGGATCGTACAATTTATTACGAGGAAAGGAAAATTGCTTCCGAAAAGTATCTATATTTCGCGAGATATTCTTTTTATCGTATCCGGTCATTAAAATTATAGCGGGCTGGCCCAGAACTGTATGGAAAGGACGAAGAAAGCTTAGAATTAGATCGAAGTTAGACGCCTGACCTGAATGTCGAGTGAATTTATTTCAATGTCACTGAGCCTTCAATAATTCATTGCTTTGATTATGGTCAAGTCCTGGCCTACATTTTTTCTAATTTAAGGCCCGTCCAAATAAACAGTGAAGACAATATAGGTTTATTCAACTCGATGGCAGTGATAATTTCTGAACAGTTTTTATTAGAAAAATCTTGAGACGATCGCGCAGTAATTGGAACTTGAAGCAAATGTTTCTAGAGGAATAATTTTTGAATAGGTGTGTTTGAAAAAAAGTAAAACAAATTGACTACTCGTAATAAAGGAAAAAATTCCTTTTTCGTGTATTATTATGAAGAAAAATGCTTGTTGATTGAACTCCAGGTCGCATTTTCTAACTGGAATGTGGAGGCTACAGCCAATGGCGTACGCGAGGGGGGGGGGGGGGGGGGGGGGGGGGGGCTAAGGGCCAGGGGGGAATTATTTTCAGTCTAACGCTCATCGGTGCAAGCCCCTCCCAAAAAAAATCCTGCGTACGCCACTACCTAGCTACACCCACAATCTGAACCCTGATCCAAAGACTTAACCTGATAACCTCCTGCAGTCTTAATTTAAATACAATCCCTATAACCTCTAATAAATTGCTGATCAATTTAGCTCTCTAAGGGCGATTTAAGGATTCAAAGGATTTCTCTAAGGATTTCTCTAAGGATTCCTCTAAGGATTCCTCTAAGGATTCCTCTAAGGAAATAATTTGAGAGACCACGCGCATCGCACTAGCAGCAATAAGGCGGTGGACACCTTTATTTATGAGCGGCAATATCAACATCAAGCGGCTCCTACATTGATTGTTGACCAACGACAAAAATTCTAGAGCTTCTTTCTGATTGGTTGCTCACATCAACATCAATCAATACGAATTAGATACCAATCACTGTATAGCAAATTGATTATAGCCAATCGCACGGTGATGGCTAACTTTTTTTTTTTCGGGGACTCAACGTAATAACATTAAAGCAACATTCAACTGAGCCATACGGCACACATTGATTGATGACCAATGATAAAACACCGATTATTCACTCACATTTTCACTGGCTACAGTCATCAACACTTTGCTCATCAGCCAACGTATGGTCCAGTTGGATGCTGTTTTGTGGAGACTCAGAAAAAAAAAGTTGCCACCCATATTTAACATGGGGAAGATAGACAGAGTGTGGAATCTTATTGTGTCTCTGTGTGGTCTCTGTTATCTGTGTCTGTGGCTGTGCCTCCCTCCAGAGACTATCCTTCTAGAATATTTGAAATTGAAAATGACGTCGCAGCAGGCTCTCTTAAGATAATGACTGAAATGCAACCGCCTCATTGCACTCATTATGAAATTACATAATATCAAATGTGCCTTCAATGTTTACGATATCTATACCGACTGTAAATGTTGGATCACGCCCATGCTAAAAATACAGGTCTCTGTGACTCTCCTCGGTTCGACGCAATAACAAAACGATGGAGGTACACTATAATTATTGGGGGAGGGGGGAGGATATTATTAGGGTATCTAGTATCTAGTACCCAGGGGCCTTCGCGAGAGGGAATCTTGCCTGGTTTTTCAATTAGAACATAAAAATTAGCTCGATTCCTGAGGGAAAAGATACAGGCAGGTGTCCGGTGCCCCCTTTAGGCCTCAAACCTATTATACTGCTTGCGCTTGCCACGCTTTTCACTGTGCCACGTGTGACGAAAGGATAATCACTCGTTATTAAAACAGAACGATGCATTAAAGTCACAGTTGCCAACAATGGTCTCAACCAAATTCGCGTTAATTATGCTACCCTTTAAAGAAGAAATAGAAATATATACAAAATAATCAATCCGTGAATTGCGCTTTCTTTCAAATTGAAGGAATGTTATTAAAAAAAAAAAAAAAAAATCATGACGAGTGTGAAGAAAGTTTTTCAAATTAGCTCGTAACCCTTCCGGTCACCACTGTTCATAGGAATTTCGAAAAAATTGACATTGACGCATGCATATGAAATTATGTGAGAAAAGACCTTTTAATTAGTAAATATCAGTTTTAGAGCGGATAATCTTCTCTTTTGTAATTCATGATTGAAAGAGTTAAATAGCACTCAGAAAGTTGCTACCCCTAATTCCTCTCCTTTGTCCTTTTTATAGGTTTATCAAGTTTCAACGTGATATCCCAATTATTGAAGAATTTATGACAAAATATTTTTTTTTCAAATTTGTCAATTTATACTTCTTATACAGGGTGTTTCACATAACCTGCTCACTATGGTTTTCTTGAACGGGTGACGATAAAAAAATCTGGAAAAATCGGTTTTATAGTAACTCGGACCTGAAATTTCATTTAAAAATACTGCCGCAACCCAAAATTTGGTTTTTGGGGGGTTTTCAGGGGGGCACCCCCCTAATCTCGAGATTTTCAAATAGCAACCCCTATCTTGTGATACCTCATTTGAAAGAGGGTAAAATTCTAAGCATTTTGGCTTAAACCGGAAGTCGATATCTTTTTTCGTTTTCGAGATATCGAAGGTCGAAGTTCGATAATGGACCAATTTTCGAAAATTCTTAACTCCTACAAAAATAGTCGTAAAACAAAAAGCTGCACATGTAAAATGCTCTACTTGATGAGTACTTTCAAGAAAAAATTACGAATTTACAATCAAATAAACCGGAAGTCGACTTGTAGGCACCTTAACATTTTTGGCGGGAAAACCCCCATTTCTCAAAATTTTTAAATGGCAACCCCTATCTTTTAATACCTCATTCGAAAAGGCGTAAAAAGTAGTGCATTTTGGCGCAATCAAAAGTCCGATACCGTTTTTCTGATTCGATATATCGAAAATCGAAGTTCGATTTAGACCATTTTTCGACCCTTTAAAAAACGGATCCTATCGTGTGATACATCATTCAAAAGCACATAAAAAACCAAGAATTTTGGTGCAAACCGGAAGTCAATACCTTTTTTCGCGGTCGAGATATCGCAAGTCAAAATTTAAGGTATAGGCCCTAACCAAAGACCAAATTTTGACTTGCGATATCTCGACCGCGAAAAAAGGTATTGACTTCCAGTTTGCACCGAAATTCTTGGTTTTTTATGTGCTTTTGAATGATGTATCACACGATAGGATCCGTTTTTTAAAGGGTCGAAAAATGGTCTAAATCGAACTTCGATTTTCGATATATCGAATCAGAAAAACGGTATCGGACTTTTGATTGCTCCAAAATGCACTACTTTTTACGCCTTTTCGAATGAGGTATTAAAAGATAGGGGTTGCCATTTAAAAATTTTGAGAAATGGGGGTTTTCCCGCCAAAAATGTTAAGGTGCCTACAAGTCGACTTCCGGTTTATTTGATTGTAAATTCGTAATTTTTTCTTGAAAGTACTCATCAAGTAGAGCATTTTACATGTGCAGCTTTTTGTTTTACGACTATTTTTGTAGGAGTTAAGAATTTTCGAAAATTGGTCCATTATCGAACTTCGACCTTCGATATCTCGAAAACGAAAAAAGATATCGACTTCCGGTTTAAGCCAAAATGCTTAGAATTTTACCCTCTTTCAAATGAGGTATCACAAGATAGGGGTTGCTATTTGAAAATCTCGAGATTAGGGGGGTGCCCCCCTGAAAACCCCCCAAAAACCAAATTTTGGGTTGCGGCAGTATTTTTAAATGAAATTTCAGGTCCGAGTTACTATAAAACCGATTTTTCCAGATTTTTTTATCGTCACCCGTTCAAGAAAACCATAGTGAGCAGGTTATGTGAAACACCCTGTATACCTTAAGAATTTGATAATTGTCGCTCTTATTGTTTCAAGCAATATCTCTAGAAAAAAAATAAGAGATAAATTTTTTTAAAAAAAAAATTAATGAAAAAAAATAAAAAATTATCAAGATGTCGATTTGTAAGGGGAAAATTTAATTTGATTTGGTTTAATTTAATTTAGGCGAGGAGAAATGTTTAAATATTCAAAATATTTTGAAAAACTGTGAATGTTTCTTTTAAAAAAGTGACCTGCCCATTGCCCAAGTGCCCGTGCCGGTCCATCAATCATGGCAACAGTGCTTACCGTCTAAACTTTCAAACCATTCTTCGCGCTTATTTTATAGTTTGAGGTGTCACAAGTTAAGGACTGGGGTGAAGGTCAAATTAAATAGAGATTTTCCCCGTTGACATCACAGACATCAGGGTGATTTGCAGAAACACATGAAGAAAAACTCTAGAGAATTTCGATTCCAATATGGGTTTCTTTCAAACCTTTCTTGTGAACAATTATTATGATTAGTACATAATTCTATTGTAAAAAAAAAATCATATTCGAGAAAACAATAAGAATATTTTTCCAAAGCAGCTCTCAGTAATATGAATTAAGGAAATATTTTATAAAATTGAGTCATGGTGCTGGTATTGCACGAACACGCGGTTATACTTTACAATGGGGTAGTTCTATCTAATCTAACGCTTTCTTTGTGGACTTGAGCTGCATTGATTGAAAGAGTGAAAAACTAGATGAGGATAAAACCTCATTGTATAGCGTATGTGCAACGATGCGATAGTGAGTCGAATTTTTGAAAAATTTTCTCTGTTATTAAGGTAATGTATTTCGGATTGGTTCAATGTTCCTATTGTTTTTTTGTTTCATCATTTTACTTTATAATTAAAACCTCGCCTATTCAAGCAACAATTTGCAACAGGCAGTGATAAAAGATAACCGAGAATTTATAATCCGAATACATGTGTACATACTGTTAGGTACAGAAATATTTCTGAAAGTGCTTTCAACAAAATACATTTATGAGAACATTTTTAAATTTTGTAGCTTCCAGGCTCTTAACGATTCTTAAGCCGATGATTTGTAGTCAGTTAGGGCATGAGGTCAAATAAAACAGCTATTTATTCACGATTACATCAGAACATTCTATTTATAAGGCTTACTATCTCCAGAGAAAGCTAGGGAAAAGGCTATCTAGTCCAGTGGAGGAGCGTGCAATTTGGTAACGTTGCAGTTCTTCCATTTGAACACATGAAAAAGATCGAACGATTGGGTGTTCGATGAACACCTTTGCATTCGACCTTTTATATGGGTTTAAATGGACACACTGCAACGTTGCCAAATTGCACGCTACGCCACTGATCTAGTCTTCTTTGCACTGACGGAGCAAAAACAACTCGATTTGATACAAAGAATAATAAACTTGTATTCTTTCCGCATGCAGTTGCAAATTCAGCAATTTTCTAATTGAAAATGTCACTGCCTGAGATAAATTAAAAATAAATTCGATAAGGGTTGGCATAATTTTAGATTTTTTCGATTAACTAACAGCGATTTTCACAGAGCTCTCAAATAAGAACAACCAACTGCAGAAACCGTCAGCGAATGAGACCAGGTGTGAAAAAAAATTGTATGGGAAACATGGGCGGATACAGGGAATTGTCTTTCTCCCATTTGAAAACTTGCGTTAGAAAAGGACAGAAGAGGGGGCCAAAGTCCCTTGATGGCCCCCTCTGCTATCCTTTTCTAACATATAAGTTCAAATGGAAGGAGAGAGAGAAAGACAATTCCTTGTATCCGCCAATGATGGGAAACCGCTTAAAAATCTGCTAGCGGGAGTCAAGTCTCGGGAGAGCATCTCAGCACTTCTCGAGCTATAGCTTTGCCGCTTAAATGCACACATGAGATATCGGGAGGAAACACGTGTTTCAACTGCCGCGCCGACGCGCGTCGCCTGAAACAGCTCCATAGATCCAGAGATAGTTTAATTATAAAATGTATATATGTATAGCTAATTAATTTTAACTTTTGGTTAATTAGTCAAACAATAATTTTTAGAGGCTTGACTTTTAACATCTTGTCTGAGGGGGTTAAGAAACTTGAGAGAGCGCGGAGAGGAGCATGAAACGAACGGAGATAAGAGCGACATCTTCAAAGCTACGAGACACGCATCTCTATTTTCCTCTCTCTCTCACACAAACTCACACCCTCCTCTCACACCCACCAATAGACATTATCTCATCCGTTAACAAGTTAGTACCTAATTAATCTTCGAACGCGTAGACAGACTGTCGAAAAAACTGAAGAAGTGATAAAACTGAAAGAGGCAGGAGGTCCATAGTAATTATATTACTAGCTATAGCAATCCTAGTATTTAGAGTGTGTGTTCCCGCTCATTGTAAGTGATATGATCCTCCCTTTCTCTCCATGCACGATATGGACAAAAAAAATTCTTGCACGCAAAGAGTTAAAAGACGCGTGGATTTCTATGAGCTCTCAACAACAGAAAGCTCGAGCAACAAAAAATTACGATTAAGTTTGAAAGTTTCGTTATGTAAGAATTAAAGTAACGTAATTAAACGTGTTTTTTTTTTTTTTTTTTTTTTTTTTTTTTTTTTGGCGGGGGGAGGGGAGCCATAACTGCTGCCTAAATTTAGTAGTGACGACTCTTCGGATGATGTATGTAAGTACATTCGTCTAATTCAGAGGATAGAATGAGAGAAACTGTGAACCACCTCTAAAATAACAAAACAAACGAACGACAAAATCTTGTAAATTGCACGATCCGAGCCTAAATCACAGAATAATACAATCAGAACTGAAACTCTGTCGGATTTTGAAGCAAATTCATTCCGCGTCCGCCATGTTGCGATATAGGATGTTTACATCTGGATTCGCGCGCGAAAAAAAAAATGTAGGACATGATACGCGAAATTTTCATTCTGAAATGCCAGTAGAATAAAAGTGAGGCCGGAAACTAAGATTTCTTTCCAGAATTTACTGAAATAAATGAGTTTCAACACAACTCAACCACGTCCTTGTTGGGATATAGGACCACAGCGTTGCCTATTGGTGCCGTTAAATTCCAAACTTGCCCCCATTGGCTCTTATGGGAGTTTCCGTTCTGGTTGTATTATTCTGTGCCTAAATTTTTCAAAAATTCTTGCAGGAAGAGTCCTAAATCCCCATTTTTTCTTCGAAGTAGGTACTTATTTCAATACACTTCCAGTGCAGAGGTCTTCATTTTGTTGCCTCCGCAAGCAATGCGAATATGAAACAGTCTAACAATAAGTAGACTTCACACGGAGAAAAAAAAATCGGTTATGAGAACTGAACTTCGGCTCATATGGAACACCGAGGTGTTCGATTACAGTAACCAAAGTCTTCGGTTGTGAGTACCAAACTTCGCAGTTACGAGTACCGAAGTTTTCGGTAAAGTGTGTAATACTATGACTCACATTTCGTTCCTACTGAACCACTTCGGTACTCCTAACTGAAGTTCGGTACTCACGACTGAAAACTTCGGTTACTGGAACCAAGCACCCTCGGTGTTCCATATGAACCGAATTTTTTTTAATCTCCGTGCAGACCCTACAGCGACTGAAACGCTTTTTCAGAATTTCAGATATTTAATTAGAAATGATCTTAGTAATTCAACTCTTTAGAAGCATCAACACAAGTAACAAGCGATCTCGAGCCTCTGGTAAAAAAATTTAAAGGAAAAACCGTGAAAACTTGAATCATGTATTAGGTGCGTGTAATGTGTATCTTAAATAAGGATTTTGATCGTCTTCAAAATCGAAACGTGAGTTTCTCGTCGCAGGTTCTTCCGTGTTTTGAAGGAGTCAGTTTACGGAAATTGCCAAAGATTACAAGCAAATGCAGCCTTCGCATCTGAAATAAGCAGGATGGGAACGCCACGACAAGACGCGGCGCACAATGGTCTGAGATCGAAGAAAAAGGGGAAAAAAAAAAAAAAAAAATCATAAAAAATCGTCGTTAAGCTTGATTAAAAAGTAGTGACATTTCTAGGTACAAATACTTATTATAAGTGTTAATTGTGTTTAAAATTAGTCTTAAAATTTATAAATGATGAATTGATGAGAAATTTACTTTCTGATTTTCGGCCATTTTTTTCCGATCCCAGGATTCTTAGGTCATAGTGCGACGACCGATGAGACGCGAAGACAGGCTGCGCGGAGCGACAAACGCTGTCGTCCATCGCGTAGATCCGATGCGTAGGGACTGGACAGATGAAGGGGGGAAAGGGGGGACGAAGGAGGAGGAGGAGAAGGAGTAAAGCGTGAAGACAAGACATTGACTTACTGAACTACATTTTGTGTCATCCTCGCGCATGTATCTTATATTGTATACTTGTATAAAATAACGTTGCGTTGCGTTGCATGGGGTCGGATTAGCATCGGCATCAGCAAAACCCGCGAAGCATCCCCCTCCCTCCCTCCCCCCCCCCCCTTCCTCCTGAGCTCGCGCTGCGCCCGCGCGCTCCACAGACGCGACGCGCTGACGACGGCGCGGCGCGGCGCACAGTGTTTTGAAAAGGAGGACCGGCGGACATTTGGGTTATAACTTCACTATAGCGCTTAAAAAATAATCAAACCCATGCCACCCTACGTAGATGGGTACTAGAAATTCATAGGAAGGGTCGAAATTGTCGCGCAGTGGGTATTTTTTAAGTAAATCCTGGACAAAAATTAAAAAGGTGAAAAAAAGCAGGAAAAATGTCATATATGGCAATGACAACGTACAAATTTATCTTATTTTCTATGGTTGACCATGGGAAACACAGAATTAATGCTCTACCGCCGCAAAATGATCAGTTTTCAAGATTTTTTTTTTTTTTTTTTTTTTTTTTTTTTTTTTTGTAAGTTTCAACTTACTTTCTTATTTTATGAATATTTTATTTTGAATGATAATGAATAAAGATAATAATACCTGGCAAAAATCACAAACAATAATCGTCCTAATAGCTAATCATGGAGTCAGCAGACACCGCAGCTTTCAGATAAGATTCTACAGATCGATCAACGAGGTGCAAAATTGATAAGGCTATCTGTGGCGCGGTCATTGACCTACGAAACGGTCGGATGTAGAGACAAGTTCCGGAATAGCAAAGAACAATAAGCATCGAGTAATATTGATGTTCTCTTTGTCAGTAATCGATCGGATTTATCGATGACTTTGACATCGGCTACACTTCATTGGCGTAGCGTGCACATTGGCAACGTTTTATTTTGTCCATTTAAACCCATGTAAAAGGTCGAATGCAAAGGCGTTCGCCGAATACTCAAAACTTCGATCTTTTAATGAGTTTAAATGGACAAACTACAATGTTGCCAAATAGCACGCTACGCGCGACTGCAACACTTATGATTTTACAGATCCGAGAATGAAGGTTTTCTAATTTCTTCCATTATAAACGCACGAAATAAAGCCCCCTCCCTCCCCCAGACCAGACTCTTTCTATCATCAATAGCTCTGCAAAAGCGCTTGTAATGAGCTCATGTCAGTGAAAATGAGATAAAATTTGGGACATTAAATGCCTCATCAAGAATAATTCGAAAATTCGAAAATTTAGGTTTTTACTACGTTTATATTTCTATTATGAAAAAATGCCATCATCTGTAGGCAATGAAAATAGTGGGAAAAAGTATCTACGATGGAAGGGAAAGGGGGACTTTAAACAAAACATGTGAGCAAGCCGGAAAAAAAAATGATAGATGTTGGGATTCGAACCCCGGTTTAATGCGTGCAAGGCAAAAACGTTAGCCACACAACCAGCCAGAATCAGTAGCGAGGACCGGTGCGCGCCCAAAACACATAAGCAGCTTCTGCCGCTCGGCCTAGACGTGAGACAGTTGCTTGCGCGGCGAGAGAAAAACGTAGTTGATTTTACGGAGGTCGACTTACAAAAATTGCAATTTCTCCAAGAGTCGCAAAAAGTGGCAGCCAATTTTTGGATATGTTGTTCTCTAGATGTTACTCTATCACTCCCTGAAAGCCGTTTCTTAAGGCAATTTAAGGCTTTTTTTATAGCTCTGCCTAAAGTTGAAAAACCGTAAATTTTTCCTCAACTCTTTAAACAAGCTTATCAAGGTCGTAAAAGTAGAAAAGTTTAACTTCATATAGCTCATTTTAAAGCTGAAAGTACGCTGAATAAAATGGCGTTGTCATTTTTACAAAATTTTGAATATGAACAAAGAAAACACCCATACATTTGGAGCATGGTTTAAGAAAAAATCGGAACCTGCCGAAAGTGATATTTTGAGCGTTTAAAAAAGTATCAAAAAACGAATTATAAGCCAAAATTATGATGAAATGGGGTGCACAGGATACTAAACTGAAGATTTAGTCATGTTTTGACTCTAAAAACACGACTTCGATTTTTGGCCCCAAAGTCCGCGCCGCGCCGGATTCAAAACACTGTGCGGCGCGGCGCGAACGCGGCATAGTGGTCGAGAAAACGGCGCGGCGCGGCGCTACCCAAGATTTTGCGAATTGAATTGCATCAGCTACATGGTTGCCAAGTTTAAGGTAGTTTCGTATGTTGAGCGTAATAGTACATTTATAAGCAAACTGAATTCATCAGTGGCTCTTACACCTTTTTTTGGCAGCAGACTCCATGAGGGAGGGGGAGTCGCGCCGGGTGACCAAAACCTTGAAGACTTTTTTCCCATTTTTTCTTTTTCTTTTTACCCATATAATTTGATGTTGACTAAAATTTTTGACAGCTATTAAACAAGATTTCAAAAAATAACTTTCGACTGAAATTTCATGGACTAAGGTGATTGATGAAAAATAATCATACATGCGGATGAAAACCTCCGATAGGAGAGTGGTAAAATCTTTTAGAACGTCTAAATTAGACGTCTGGCTAAACTTCCCGGATGTTAGATTGAATTCTCTCGATCTTTTGATGACTTTAATCAGAAGTCGAGTGAAGTTTATCATACCCCACGTTCAGGGCTAAAATCAACCGCAAGCATTGTAAGTTTTATAAATAATTATTTTCTGTGTTTAAAACTTTACTGGGCAGTTTAGGAAAAGGTTAGTTTAGGTTAGGTTGGATTAGATGAAATTGGTAGGGGAAAAAAATATTATATACCAATTAACCTAGAGGCTATACTATTTTACCCGTGATGATTCCTGGGCAACGATAACGAAAATACGTAGGCGAAAATGTACAAAACTCTCATTACACCTGTTGCCTATTATAATACGATATAACACGATCGTAACCTCCTTTTTTGCACACGGACCATTCGCGGACCGGGCCGGACCCCAAGAGTCAGTGGACCACAGTTTAAGAATCACTGAAATAGATCGTTTTAATATGAAGACATGATGATAGACCTTGCATGCGCATTGACCTTACACCGAGACAAAAAAGTATCATTAAATATGGACTAAAAAGTAAAAAGACTACTCTTTTCAGAATTACTGGAATTCCCTTGGGTGAAAAGGAATTCCCGTTAGAATTGGCAGAATTCTCGTTAAAATCTCACTAAATAAGGGCTACAAGGTTAGTTTACTCTTTGGAGTAAACTCCGTAATGACGGGAATTCCATCGAGTGAAAAAAGCCCCGTTAGAATTGCTAAAATTCTCATTTATTCAATTTAACGTACTTGAAATTCAAGGGTATGAATCATAGAGCCAATGAAACTCTTGCTGTAATTTTGAAAGGAGTTTTTTGTCAGTCAATATTTCAGGATCCGTGCCGTAATTCCTACCAGAAATTCTTCTCTGTGTGGTCAATGGGGCTCCTGCAATTTTTATCTACAGGCGATTGAAGAGTTGGTTCTTGCATAAAAACCTGTACAAATGACGATGAGTACACTAAAAAACCGCAAAATTCACACTCAGAATCGAACTAAATGGCGGAGCGACGCGACGCACTATGTGGTATTTGAACAAAAAAGCTGGCATAAACTCAAAAAAAAAAAGTCGCTATTGGGAAAAACTGTTGTGATATTCGGAATCTACATAGATTTTTGCATTAGAAACTTGTATTTAGCGGGTCTAAACTAGATTAATTTAACTAGAATCCACCAGGGGAAAAATCAGTTTTACCACCATTAAATTTAGCCTCAGCACGAGACTATAATCAAAGTAAAAAAAAAGTTTTTCAAATGAAGTCAGAACAAAATTTGTGTACATGGATCGTTTTCCTGAAGGTATTTACAATCAGTTTATGCCTATTCTATCCAATTTTAATTTGAATTTGATATTTTTTTGCTATTTCAAAGTTTTTAGCTAAAAACGTAAATTTTTCGATTTTCAAGAGAACTTAAGTTCAATTATCCTGCCACATCCCGCAGGTATATGTATGAGAAATGGTAGTCCTTAGTGCGTACTAATAGGCCTTGAAGTCAGAAGTTGCGGAAAAATGCGGCTTTTCCGGGAAAATTAGTTCGAATTTTGCGTTTTTGCACGAAATTCTCGTTTTTACGTGTTGTAAGGGCTACATCGCTACGAGAGTGAAATTTGGCAACACCGTCCAAATGACTTGAAACTCAGTATCCAAGGGTACTTTTTGACGCTGAATTCATATTTTGCATCAGTTTTTCAAAATTCGAAAATCCAAGATGGCTGCCGACCGATTAGCCAAAAAATTTGTCGGCGGCCATCTTGGATTTTCAAATTTTGAAAAACTGATGTGAAATTTGAATTCAGCGTTAAAAAGTACCCCCGAATACCAAGTTTCAAGTTATTTGGACAGTAGAAACAGTTTATGCCAACTTTTTCGGTCAAATACCACATAGTGCGACGCGACGCGACGCAGGTATCGTGGGAGATTCCTATCTATCTTGAGACATACCTCTGTGCATAGAGAGTGACAAATTAGACATGAATCTCTCATGATACCTGCGGAGATCCGCCAATACGATCTTGCCGTCACAGCTGTAATCTGAGTTTATATCTGAATTTTAAACTTTTCAGTATAATTTTTGCTGGTTTTTATATCAGATTTAACTATTCATTTGCTTTTAGCAAAAGTTTGCAAGAGTTCCATTCTCATAGGTCAAATAACCATTACGATGAAAATCGTTTCTTTTATATCTTGCCGCATCAATGTCGATCAAGAAGTGAAACGCATGAAAAAGGTCGAACTAATGAAGGTGCATAGAGCACTCCCTCAAATCGATATTTCGCATGGATTAACATGGATGAAATGCAGCGTTGCCTAATTACACTGAGAACTCAAGGTAGATTGTGTTTAATATTTTTGCCTTCGTACTTTTTTTTTTTTTTTTCCCAGGGAGTAATTTTACTCGAGAATCTCCGAAAGGAGCCTTAGATGCATGGTTTTACTTTTGATTCGGATTGGTTACCAGACCTTTTAGATAAAATAACAAGGTTAGCTCCAAACCTTCACGTTAGGACTGTTTTACATCTTCACACCTCCAACCTTTAACTTTGAATGAACAAAATCATATTCCTTTAAAAGATCTACCGTATATAGTGTCAATTTACAACTTTCATAATTTTCTCACCCATCTTGATTTCAATGCAAATCGCGACAAACTTTCGACCTTGACTCATTTTCTCTCTTTCCCTCACCTGATATTGACTCACGTGAAACAGTTTCTGCGTGAGTTCGTATATAGGCTCGACTAGTGTAAACGGAGGTCGGACAATACGTCGCGTCGCGCAAACACTTCAACTTGTCGCGAATTTCTCACACTGTTCAGAAACAATAAGATTTGCGATGGGAAGTCCTGACCGACAACATACGGACATGTATCATAGACAGAGCTAGTCTCTAGAAATAATAAGCCAATTGTGTAACGTCGTAAACATCAAATCCTGAAACGTTGGGAGGATTAGATATAAAACCGCGCAGGTGGAGGAGAAGGAGGTAAGTAAAATACCACTATATAATTAAAAGGGAACAATCGGGTTTAGTTAATTCAACTTTAGTGATCGAATTTATAAACAGTGTTCCATGTACAAGCGTCTATTACACTGCAGTATAAGCTAGTGTATACCAGAGGTGGGCAAATCGTCGTTTTTGATAACAGAATCAATTACTTTTTAAGGACGCAGATTTTAGCAGTAATTGGTCGCTCCGATTTCAATTAACCCTTTATTGATAAACAGCAATACTTTGTTCATTTTAACACGTTGGTTTCATTGAAATTAGTAAGACTGATTACCGCTTAGCTTCACCTCGATTACTTTTAAAAAGTACTTAATCAAAACATTAATAATCGATCGATTACTATATTTGTCCAAATCCTCTTTACAGATACGTAAAAAAGACGCCCTTTTCAACGTAGCAAAGTTCAATCATAATAAACTCTCAACTCACAGAACTTTCATTCAGTTCCTACTTTTGAGAGACTTAAAAATTGTATCTTTGAAGCGAGCGTCCCGTAAAAATTGGCAGCACTAGAATTTGATCACCCATGAATACGGTCGAACTGAGAGGGCTCATAGCGAACTTCCTCGCAATCGATATTTTACATTGGTTTCAATGAACGAAATGCGGCGTCGCTTAAAGGCACGGTACGCCACTGATTGTGCATTCAGGGAAGGACACGCACATATAACTTCATTTAAGCTTTCCCGAAACAATTTATAAAAAGTTGCAAGAACATAATTGACCTTCATTGAGAGAAAAGAGCAATTGTTTATCAATGACAACATTGATTGAAGTGGAAAAAGAGAAAAAGAAAAAAATGAATCAAGAAAGAAAAATCTTAAATTCAAGATTCGTTTAATATAAGAAAGAAATGAAGAGCCCATAAATCTTGATTGCTCAATATTTTATGTTTTACGACCTTCTCCACGCAAGCTTATTGGGGATGCGCATCATCGCGTTGTTGCATCTTATTGCATCAACTACTACCTCGACCTCAAATTTTGCTCGTTTGCTATTATTAACTTGGACTCACAAATCTTAAACGAAGCATGACAACTGGCGCTATGACGGAAACGATTCAATTACCTTTACTAATTACAAAATTTGAAAGGTGAAATTTTGAAATTTAATCCGTGTGTTAATGAAAGTTATTAATAACTGTATGAGGATAACGCAGTAGAGATAATTATAATATCGAGCTTTTAAAACTTCTGTGTGCTTCTATAGCGGCAGCTCCTGCGATTTGGCAATAATTTTTTTCTCCATTTGCGGTTCTATGTAAAACAATCGATTGAAAGTTCTTGCGGTTCGTGCAATCTGGCAACAGTATTTTTTCTCTGCTTGATTCTACGTAAAACAATCGATTGGCAACAATAAGATTCGAAGATCGGAAAAACGCCGCTACAAAACTACGCGAGCCACTACTGAGAGACTAAGTATACAAACAAAACCAAATAACATAACCTCCCCATTAAAAAATTCGAATTTTACTGATGAGCTGCTTACAGCTATATCTAGATTTCTTGTTTTCATAGTAAGAAAAGTAAAAACAATGGGAAAAAATCAATAGTTAAACAATCAACCGTCGTTGTTATCAATGTGGTTATATTAGCCTGGATAATTCTGTATAAAGTGAGGAACAGGTAAACTTGAAAATTTCAAATCAGACCACAAATAGACCGCAAAATTTGAAATCATATAGTTAGAGACATAGTTTAATCTGTAAATACCACGGCCCACCGGTGGTATAGTTAATAATAATTACTAAGCGCTATCCAGTGGGATAAGACTGCAAATATTTTGGTTTTTTTCGTGGTAATAATAATAAAAACAATTACAAACTAAATGGCCAAAAAAACATCAAAGACTAAGGATTAAAATGGGAACTAGACCAACAATAAATAATAATTATTGTTGATCTAGTTCCCATTTTAATCCTTAGTCTGTGGTGATAATAATTTCAAACATGGCGCAAATTATTATTATGCCGTCGGAAAAGATAAATTCAACTTTGGTCAGAGTGGTTGAAAATTAAATGAATGGAACAAGGGGCAGTTTGCTAGAGAAAGAACGCGCTTTGACGATTGATTGACCAATCAGATTCAATTTGTAATAAGAAGCTGAAATGGGATCTGGCTTTATTTGAAACATTTGTTACTTTCTGTCTTGGAAATGACAGCCATCGCAGGGGCTGAAACGGACACAACGGGGTCGATCGATTTCACGATGCGATGGAGGAGATGAAATAACTTTGTGCAAAACTGGTATCCAAATCCAAAGACAAAGCTACCCTTGCAATAAAGTTCTTTGTCTTTGCAACTTTTTTTTTTTTTTTTTTTTTTTTTAGATTACATGCCATCAGAGACCCTCCATTGAATATATAGGGTTGTTCACGTTACCTACTCACCATGGTTTTTTTTGGATAAATTACCATGGAAAAATCGGTTTCACAGTAAGTTGGACTTGGACTTTCATTTAAAAATAATGTTAGACCCCAAAAATTTGGTTTTAAGGCCGAGTTTTTAGTAAAGGCACTCCCCGTTTCTCAAAATGTTCAAATAACAACCCCTATCTTGTGCTACTCATGGATTTGTGAACCGGTTGGGGGGGGGGGGGGGGGTTCCTGGTAAAATCTCCACAAAAGCCAAAATCGGAGAATCATTCAAGAAGGCCCGGCACAAAGCGTGCAACAATTCCATAGTTCCATGTGATAAGAAAAAACCCTATAGTAAGAGAATCAAAGTTCTCAATGGCGATTATTACGAGGTGAGAATTGAATCATGAAGAAGCACAGAACAACAAACAGACCGGAGACTCTCGTTACGCAATGGCTGCGGTCGAGGGAATAAATGGGTGAAACCAAAACATCCTGTTTGCTGTCACAAGTCGACTTGAATGATTTCCTTGAATTTTTTTTCAAGGAGAAAGTAATTTTTTTTTTTTTTTCCAAGTTTTGGCGCGAAGTTTGCTTCAAATTTTCTGATGGGAAAAAAAAGAAATTAGCATCTAAATAACTACGCGTCTACGAGCGCGTCTATTGTTTCTAGCAATGTCTTGTCTTCACCGCCCGTCCTCCGATCCGAGAGTAAAGGAAATGAAGATAAAGTTAGCTGTCTCAATCTTTCCCATGGACATAATTATGCGTCATAGGTAACGTATCCTAATTACAGGGATTCATAAAACACCAGTCAGTCATTTAAGAACAGCTATTGAGAGCGCATTATCGTTGTTGGACTGAAATAAAATAATCGAACAATATAGTTTCATAAACTAAAAAATAAAGGTAATTAAGAGGTGCGAATTAATTCCAAATCTGTTCCGGGTCAGTTTCGACCCCCCTTCTCGTAGAACTATCGTTTTTTCATTGAATTTTGGAACCTCGAGACACTTTAAGCACTAAAATCATGCATGACCGACCGTTCAAGTCAATTTTCACATATTTTTGGATAAAAATTGTAGACGCCATATAACCTATAAGGCTACTATTAAGAATTTTAGGCTTACTAGGCGTTTAGGGTGAAGGTAATAAGAAACCGGTTCAAAATATATGCTTTTTTAGAGAACTTTACGCACTTACAGGATCAGAGGTTCATTCTTCATATTTTAATGGCAAGTCACTGATGGGAACCAACATGCAAAAGCAAAAAGCTAAATCATATTTTCTAATTTGTTGCATTTTTTTGGAACTGTCATTTTTCAGTAAAATAGTAATAAATATAAATATAAATATAAATATGCAAAAACATGGATCATATGATATAAAAGTGTCTTAATTATTCAGTAGGAATATAAGGATGTGCGTTGTCAATTAAGTATCACCTCCTAATCTTTCTGATTCTCCAAACATCTAATCCCTGACCCTATCTCCTTCCTTACCCCCCTCTAAATCCTCAAAAATGAAGAGTGTAAGGGGTGAATAAGTGATATAGGCTCATTCTTATCGTTAAATACATACGGGAAATTTGAAATTCCAAGGGATCGGGAAATTGAAAATTAAAAGATTTGAGCCTCCGCTAAGAAAACCCGTATGAGGTTTCAGATATTTTAACCCCCCCCCCCCCTGGACCTGATGATTCTAAAAGTTTGTAAAATACCATGGGCTCACAAGGGTCAAACATACGCGTCTAAACCACATTTTTCTTCCGAAGAGTCGACCGGAACTATATGATTTGATCACTGCAGGAGGCGCAATTAGATGTATGTATTGGACATTTGAATGGGCGAGATTTAAAGTGCTTTTTTTTCTTTTTTTCCTTTTTTTAATTTTTTCTCTTTTTTCGACGAGCCGAAGAAGAAGAGAAATTGACCGGATTAACTTCAACTGCAATTGTATTGCGAGGAGAAAGTCAGGGTTGCTCGGGCCTTACGCGCAGGCGCACGATTCGCGCGCCAAGTTCAAAACAATCATACGAACGAACATACGAACCAATTAAAAAAACAAATCATAAACGGAAGAAGAACCGGTCGCGAGAAGGAAAAATTAAAACGGTTGATTTAGGTCTTCGCTGATGCGATTGTCCGGGACACAAACGTTTATAGCTTGATTGTTTTAGCTCGAACCTATACAGAGAGCGATTTGTTCCAGCGGTTTGCGAGCCCTTCAACACTCATCGTCGATTGTTCTAGGAAAGGTGCTAAATTGATTAGCGTGTAAGTCAGTGGCGGCTTCAGGAATGCAAATAATCGATGCATTGTCTCCTTCATAAAAACCTACGGAAAAGAATCGATCTCATGAGGGAAGAAGGGTCCGATTGAACCTCCAAGGAATCGATTTTTTATGCATCATATTTATCTCAAACGAGAGAGTAATTTATGATCGATTGTTCGCAAGCGCAAAGTGAATCGAGATTCATAGATTGTGCCGGACGAGAGAATATTTTTCATTTTTCACTTCAGAAATGATTAATTGTGTTTAGTTATCTTGCGATTTACTGTTCATTAGCTTGCGTTTTGTTCGCGAAACTACGAGTGTGTCCAGAGATTTATCATAATTCGATTCACCTTTAGGTAACAATAAAAATAGTGGCGAGGCGTGAAATCTGGAAACGTTGAAGTTTGGTCTATTTAAACGCGTTGAGCTATTGAACTATTGGGTCTGCAGCAGCATTTGGGTGAAATTCGACCTTTTCCATAAGTTTATATGGACAAAATTCAACGTTGCCAAACTGCACAATTCGCCACTGGTAAATACTGTCGAATAGATTTTGTTGCGCAAAAAAAGAAGAAAAAATTGACTTATTGTTTGAGAGTTTAATCGTTACAATTGTAATGTCCACGAAAAAGTTACCGTTTTCACAACTATCTTATCCGTCCCTTTTAAACCATACCAATCTCTCCGCACTCCTAGAATCCTTGGATATATCTTATAAAAAAGCCACATTGCAAATGAAACCTTTCGACCATAAATCACTGAGAAAAATCACATCTTTAAAAACAAAGAAACACGTTTACTTGTGACAGTTTTCCATGCGCGAAGAAAAGTTATGTTGCATGAAGGAGAATCACTGCCGCAACAAAGAATATTTTACTTGTAGCAGCAGAAATTTTCCTTGGGTTAAAGGGTTTCCCCCCTTAGTCAATATTTCACGGTGCAGTTTCGTTAACCCTTTAACTGCCAGGTTAAGAATACCAGAAGAAATCAAAGTCATGATTCGCTCAAATTCAGTTGGTAGCTAAATATTCGTACTCTGCGGTGTTGATTTAGCCTATCCTAGTAATTGAAGGCGCTCAATGAAACATTATTTTGCAGTTTTTAACGGTTTGGAGTAACATTTACTGTCAATGAGAGATAGAGATACGAAATCAAATAGCTCGGGCGTGGTATTGAAAGGGTTAGCACAAACGAAATACACCTTGGATTAAAAACAGAATTCTCTCAGTGGACTTTCATTCTGTTTATCAGAAAAGTCGATCCCATGTTATTTTTGGAACTTAGGTGATATTTATTTCTTTTCATTTACGTCGCTCTTCCAATGTGGATACTATTCAGTCTAGATATGATCAGTTGCTAAAAAGAGCCGTTGAAAATCTTCAGTAAATAAACAAACTTTTAAGCAAAGAGAACGAAGAACAAAATGAGACCGTCAAAAAATGAATGTTGTGACTTTCCAAGAGTGCTCGACGCTATTTAAACGAACTATGAGTGTTAGGCGTTGATGTCGAGCTATATATTACAGATTCTAATAATTCATCAACGTCTCATTAACTGACGCAAATACCCTCGAATTTCCAATTTTATGGCGAAAAATGCGAAGTCAGCCAGTCTTAGTGATTGATGCTTCTGGCAAAATCTCCTTCGAGTGTTTTTACTATGGCACCAACACCAATGACGTTTGCGATCAGAGAGTTCGGAAAATGAAAGGAAATATTTTCCCCCCCAAAAACTCATGAGATACTGCGTAGATATTTTAAATTTCTAAGTCTATTGGATTCCCTGAAAAAAGAAAAACTCGGTTCATTATTCGATTCAGTGTCAAGAGATCTTCTTAACTCATCACCAAATATTTAGCGCTTCAATTTATAGTTTTGTAAAACTTAAACGGAAGAGGCATATTCATCAACATAGTGGTGTGTAAAGTTAGTGGCTTGAACGGACTCTATGAAGAACCAGAATGTCAGATTTGAGGTTATATAAATCGGTTTATTATACATTGATTCCTGTCGAAATATATACGGTCTAAAGCAGCTCCTCTATAAATTTTGCAACACTGAGAGGCACCAACCTCGCGCGCGAGAACTGACATGTTAAAAGTTAAAATAAACTTTAGATTCAGCAAATCATGCTGAATGGACGATTCTCACGTGAAGATCCAGTGGTTACTTAAATAGATTGATTTATCGCGAGTTAGATCTATTCAAATGGGTCTGTGGCAAAATTTTGCTCCATCTACACAGATGGTACACGGAGAAAAATTTCTGGTTGGAATTACGGGACGTATTATTAATAATGGGGTACAAACCAATTCCTTTTAAAACAATAAGAATTCTTATTGATCCAACGATTCTTTCTTGTGATTCTGAATCATCAGAACATTCAATTGGACCAATGATAATTATCGTTGAATCAATAATAATTCTTATTATTTTAAAAGGAATTTCTTTTTACCTCTATTTCTTAATACGTTTTTTTAATTTCAATCAAAACTTGTTCTCCGTGTGTATTCTTGTCTAAAATCTCTTAAAAATAAAGTAGGGAGCACAAGAAAGTTCCAAAATTGAATCACAAACGCAATAGATGGGTTTAAACAAAATTCCAAGATGGCTGTCACAAGAGCGGATCACAATGAAGAAGTCCCATCTATAATTGCAAATTTCTATGCTGAGAAAAGTGATTAATTGTAGAGAGAGCTGCAATTAGAGGGGACTGCTTCACACTCACGCACTGTCACGGCGTTTTCACCAAAATTTATTTTTGAGTGCAGACCCCCACCCATAGAAAAAGGAGACTGTCTCCCTGATTTTTCCCATGAAACCTGAAAAAGGTTTTAGCCGCGAACATCGCGTCGCTCCACGCTTACACGCACGTGACTCAACGTGATGCACTTTCGACACCCTCAATTCGTGAGCATCGATTTTCAACAGAAAACCGAACATTTTCATTATTATTTTCAATATTATGCAGTCCATTCACGTGCGTTCAATGACCCACATTGTATTATCATGCCTCCAACGCACGAGAACGGCGCTTTTTATTGACGTTCGTCTACGATACAACTTGACGAAAGTAATTTTTAAACTCATGTGAACTTACTTAAACAAACAAATGACACTATCGCATCCAACCAAACAGCGATAGTAATTACGCATGTTCATTTACTTACTTTTTGAACAGTCTCCCTTGTTCAGTGCCGAAGAATATTCAGTAATGAGTTATGTCACACTTGAAATCATAGCCTTTAAAAACATAGTATTATAAAACATGATTAAAGTCGTATTTTTATCACAACATGTTTTGATGGTGTACCTAATAAAAGTAAAAGGTAAGCTATCGGTTGTATGCTCTTTTTTTAGTTTTTATTTTCGTGTTTCGATCGCACATTGCGTATATCTACTCTTACACTATTCAGTTCCTTCATAACCGAATACTCTGACTTGTTTATAAAGAGCTATTGCCTGAGTGGTCACCCTCATTAAGTATATAGTTGACTTAGTTGAACTCCAATTTTCACCCATGAGAGTCGGGGTCATTGAAAACGTTTAATTATAAATCATCGTTATTTTCACAGCAGTTTACCTACATCAGAATTGATTGTACATTTGCCTACAGCTGCAGCAAAACCATGTAGCTGCCCAATGGGCCTGTTGTAAACTTCGCTTTTGCTTTCGCACTTTGCGGGCATTAAGGGTCAATTTATAGTTGTAAAAACCTAGAACAATAACAATGATAGCCCGAAAAACTTGCGAAATCCACTATTAAACTCATAAAATGCTTTTAAACGCTCAACCGTACTGGCGGCGTTGGGCACTCATAATAGGAGATTCCCATCTTTTTATCGCACTCTTTCTATGCTAGGAGAAAAAAAAATCGGTTGTAAGAACTGAACTCTTCGGCTCAAGTGGAACACCGAGGTGTTCGGTTACAGTAACCAAAGTTTTCGGTTGTGAGTACCGAAGGTTTCAGTAAGTATGACTAATACTATGACTCACATTTCCTTCCTACTGAACCACTTCAGTACTCCTAACTGAAGTTCGGTATACTCACAACTGAAAACTTCGGTTACCGGAACCAAACACCCTCGGTGTTCCATATGAACCGAAGTTTTTTCTCCGTGAAGAAAGATTCACACGGCAACTAACCACTAGAGTAGATAATCTTATACGATTAACGGTACCATGACACCGGTGCCAAATGAAAGTTGTCTCTCATTGGCCACTCTCTTGGTGGAGTGACAGTATAATTAGATGGAAATCTCTCATTATTATAGTGCCCAAACCAGCCGCACTATGGTCGTGCGTTTAAAGTGCGCGTTTCACTTTAGGAGTGGATTTCGTAGAAGTTTATAATGCTACATATCATTGTTTTTTGTGCAGGTTTTTACATCTGAATCGATCCTCAAACTGCATGTTGCAAACTTTTCCAACAGCTACATTGGGGGAAAATTTGAGGGGGCAGGTGGGAGGCCGGGGGCTCCTTTCGAATATCTCTGTATTTCGGTGAGACTTCATTTAATTGGTCTAGATGGAGATTCCAAAAGAAGACAAAGTCCACCCTAGTGAACAAATCATTTTCGACGAACACTTAAAAAAGAGCGACCTAATAAAGCGTTTAAAGTGACGCGCTTCAATAGAAACGAAAGCTTAGAGATAATATTGTGTATGGATATCTTTCTAGAAATGTATTCTATAGAAGAATGAGTGTAAATTTCCTTTGAGCAAGCAAGGTACTCGTGTCCTATTTCACAACATGAATCATTTCCTAGAAAAATGGGACGAGGGGATAGGATGGACACATTCTTGGATATGAACGGCGGCTTTCGAGCACGTGCCAAACATCTAAAGCAGAGCTTGGAATATTCCAAATCCGTATATAAGCTAGACAGTCTGAGGACTTCATCGTTTTATTGCAACTTAATCTTCAGCTTCGATGCTCTGCCCAGTTGTACCATCACTTCCTCCTTGAGTCATTTCGCTGATACATTTACAGGCTTTTAATCCTCAAAATAAGGTATTGCTCATAGAAATAAACTATTTATTATTTCTATGAATTGTACCATACTCCAAGGCAAATCAATCGTCACTTCAAAAAGAGTACTTTGGATGAAATGTCTTGTTTATTTTAAATTTTAAATGGTAAGCAAGCTATGGAGGATAAAATATTTTCATTCAAATCAATGGGGGGGGGGTGAACAGTTTAGAAATAGCCGTTTGAGTTTTGATGAAAATTTGTAAAAACATTCTACAACCAGCCTACTGTAATATTAACCCCTTAATGAGAGATCTGGGGTCTGCCCCAGGAGTTGGGGGGGGTGTCTAGGAGTCATTCCCCAAAATATTACGGGGGGTCTAGGGGCCTCCCTCAGAATATTACAGGGGGTCTATGAGTCCCTCAGAAAACTGAAGGGGGTCTGGTCTGGGGGTTCCCTCCAGACGCTACAGATTATGTTTGATGTGCGAAAGTATTCGTAGGGTATTCAAGCTATTTTGTTTTGACATACTGCTACATTTTCTCACAAACAATGTTTTTACTCCCAAACCAGTTGCTTAGTCCGAAACGATTAGGTATACGTTACGGTGATATAAATATTCAACTCATTTAAGGCCGTTTCTGGAAAAAGGTCCCGTAAAACAATGTATGCCCTCTTCATCCAGGCGAAAATCTCTATTTAATCACGTTGATTCACTGGCGCAAGCAGGATCTCTTCCATCTCTCTCATTTTCCATTTGAATGCAGAAGTAGGAAAAGGACAGAAAGAGGGGGTTTTATCCCCTTGTCCATCCTTGTCGAACATACGTTTCTTAATGGAGAAAAGAGAGAGATGAAGAAACTCTCGGTGCGCTACTGCGTTGATTTCTTAGAAAGAGCACGCACCCGTTGTTTTATGGACCCTTTTTCCGGAAATGGCCTCATTAGGTCCACTTTCAAAGTATTTTTGAAATTACGGCTCCAAATATCAATAGATATCAGGCAAAACAGGTCTTTTTTCACTTGGACTCAAAGGAGGAAGTTGGATACGATTTCCGGAAAGAGTTAGAGTTAAAAAAAAAATAAAATAAAAATAAACTTGAGAGAAAGAATTTAAAAAAGAAAGCTCTTCATATAGCAGGGTCATTCAAAATACTCTTCCCGCGAGCTATACAAATATTATGGTGGATTAGCGATGCGTTGTAAAAACATCCTGAGAAGCGCTTATGGAAGAGAGTGACGCCATGCCGCTAAATCGTATTTGGTGTCCATTGGGGTGGCAATTGGCTATTAGGCAATTCAGCGCGTGGTTATGGGTGGTGTGAGTTGATTTGTTGCGTCATGAGTCGAGAGTGATCTCCAAAAATAATTCACAGATTACCTCAAACATATTTTCTTTGATGGCGAGTCATTCTTATTTTTGAACTGCAGCATCCTCCGTTCATGAATTCCGACGAAAATAACAAACAATTTGTCGGAAGTTAATCCTTTAAAGCCCTAAATTTGCACCTCGGACAACAGAAACCACGCTCTTGCTATCCCTCTCATGTTATAGAATCGCGATTTGTTCAAACTTTTACCCACTTCTGATGATAAAATATGCTTTAATACACTGAAAAAAGTGCTGAATTATAGAACTCTTTTATAGTTAAAAGAATAAACACCAGTTAAAAACTGTTTGTTTGGCTATTTAAAATAGTAAAAAATAGTTATATTAACAGTTAGGTAGTTTAACTATTTTAAAATAGTCAAACTAACAGTGCTCAAGCGTACGGTGTCCATACTTTTAACGATATAAAATAGTAAAATTCAGTACATTTTTCAGTGTAGCTGCAGAGCAGTGGTGTGGCGTTCGATTTGGCAACGTTCCTTTTTGCGATTTAAACACATTAGAAAGGTCGAAATTCCTGGTCATCGCGGATGAGTCCAGCGTTCGACTTTTTTGAAGAATTTAAATGAAGAAAACACATTGTTGCCAAATTTCACGCTTCCCCACTGCTGCAGTTTTGTGAGTTTATTACTGAATTTTAGACTTTCTCGGTGTGATTTTTGTAATTTTCGCTGGTCTTTACATCAGATTGTACTATTTTGTTTTGCTCGTAGCAAAAGTTTGCAAGAGCCCCATTATGACATTTTTATGACTTTTTTTCACTGATTTTTGTCGTCATTTTTTTCGATCTGCGACCACGGTGTGCATCAGTGTCCATCCACCATCCATCGTTGCTGAAAAAATAGTTCGGCAGCGATGAAAAATATGCTCCACCCTTCAGATTTTTGCCCGAACCGAATAATAAAATTAGCTTTATCATATCAACCGTAATATTTTCTGAACCGGAGCGGCGCAACACCGTTCCGGAGAATTCCAGAACTCCATCATACATCAAGTGAGTAACAGTGCGCGGATGAGCGCGGTTTTTTTTTAAATTATTTTTTTTTTTATTTTTGAAGCCCTTGATGCACTGTGCAAACTAATGATGACGTCACGTGGGCACCTGACGCAAAGAAGGAATGCATGTACGGTGGCGCAGATGCAGCATGCATAGCGTAACATCTGCCGGACGCAGAAAAACTAACGACGCGACGCGGATACCTCTCATGCGTCTTCTTTTGTCTCCGACAATTATACAATTACGATTTTGTGTCTCACAGGATACACGTTAACGTGCAACTTTCAAAACCGGCAAAACTCTGATTGAAAAGTCTGACTGCAATGAAATAATTGCGGCTAATAGTGAACGAGAGCATGACGAGGAATGACGGCTTGGGAGCGCGACGTCACGTCGGTCGACGCATGCACTATGGTCTGAAATCGAAAAAAAGTGGCAAAAAATCAGTGAAAAATAGTAATCAAAAATCATCGTTTTCGACCTTTTAAGATGATTTAAGACTTTCCGGTGACATTTTTACAGTTAAATTACTTGTTTAGAGTGTTTTTTTTTTTTATTAAAATTGGTCTCAAAAGTTCATAAATAATAAATTGATGAGAAATTCACTTTCTGATTTTTGGCCACTTTTTGACGATCTCAGACCATAGTGCGACGTGACGACGCGGTGTGCGTAGTTGATGCGCCTTGTCAGAGTTGCCCTTCGCATGATCAAGTTTGATCTTCAGATTGATAAGAATGCTGAGCTTTTACGTCCTTGAATGTCGAATTGGTGCAACTATCGATGCCGAGTATTGATACAAGAAACAATAAAAATGTATCGATTTCGGAACACCGATAGAAGGAACAACCAAAATGCATCGAATTCGAGCAAGCATCGATACGAGAAACAACCAGAAAGTATTGATTCTTAACATCGAAAAGACAAACTATCGTGAGGTATCGATAAAAAAAACTACTAAAATTATCAACTCTGAACATCGATACAAGAAACTGCCAAAAAGTGTCTATTCCACATATCGATATGAGAGACTACCAAAAAGTATCGATTTCGGACATCGATACAAGAAACAATCGAAACTTTATTAATTCCGAGCATGCATCGATACGAGAAACAACCAGTAAATATCGATTCCGAACGTGGAAACGAGAAACTACTATAAGGTATCGATACGAAAAACTACTAAAAAATATCGATTCCGAACATCGATACAAGAAACAATCGAGACTTTATTAATTCTGAGCAAGCATCGATACGAGAAACAACCAGTAAATATCGATTCCGAACGTGGAAACGAGAAACTGCTAGATATAAGGTATCGATACGAAAAACTACTAGAAAATATCGATTCCGAACATCGATACAAGGAACAACCAAACTTTATTAATTCCGAACAAGCAGCGATACGAGGAACAACCAGTCATCTATTCCGAACATGCTGGAAACGAGAGACTACTGTAAGGAATCAATACAGAAAACTGCTAAAAAAAAAAAAATATATCGATTCCGAACGTTGATATGAAAAACTTCCAAAAATTATAAATTCCGAACATCGATATAAGAAACTGCCAAAAAATACCAATTCTGAATATCGATGTGAGAGACTATCAAAATTATCGATGTGCAAAAACGAACAAAAAGTGTTCCACACATGTTTACGAGAAAATACCAAAATGTTTCGATTTCAGTTCGGGTTGTCGCGTGTCCGGGGGAAAAAATGATTGGTAAGATTTATCATCATGACGGCTGATTTTTGCACCTGTAAAACAAGATAGTACCTATACTATAAGAACCGTCCCGTTTAACATTCGTCAAGTTTATAAACTTGACCATACGTCGCGAGTTGAATGAAATAGACATTACATGTAAATGTAATCTTAAATTCAGGCATGATGACAAACTGCTTGTTTCATTCAGCCCGATTTCTGGTCAATTTTACAATTAGTTTATGTCTGGTCAAAATTAGTCATCATTACACCTGAATCTGACCAAATACTTTTTTCCGTGTTCAGACCGTTTTCAAAAAGACAGTTCACGGTTCCGTTCGATTCAATATTTTTGAGCGGTTCAGCTGTGTTTTCGTGGTTTACGGTTCGGTTCAGTTCGACTACCTATCCCTTCGAGCTCTTGTCTCAACAATAAAGGTCCATAATTTCGATGGCACGACTAGAAGACATTGGAATGAGGCTGTTGAACCACGCTCGACAAAGTTTGAATACCTTGAGAATTGATGGGCTTGAACGGTCTAAAAATATGCAGATGCGCCATACTCTTCTATATGTGTTTCTCTCTCTCTCAAACACGAAACCGTTTCGCAAACCATTTCGCAAGCCGTTAACTCATTTGACAATGAACATTATGAGTGGTATGCACGACGCTGAGCCCTGAGCCCTTGAACAGCCATGGATCGCCGATTGAACGAACAGAAAACCTTCCAATAAAAAAAATAAACACTATTACTAACCAACAATTAGCTTTTTTATCACACACGGGAAAAGCTTCATTAACCGCGGATGGGTACTCAAAGAAGAAATAGCCTAGGATTACCTACCGTAGCTTGAGTCGGAAACAATCAAGCTAAGGGAGAATACTGTTAAAGTTGCATATTGATTATCTCGAAATCAGACTGTCAGTCGAACGATTTTGACCAATCCGACAGCAAAATTTTAGTCACGTGTGGTGCAAAAATGATTGATTGTTGCGATACAGTGATCGGTGAAAAAGAAACAACAACCCCCCCCCCCCCCGAATCAAAAAGTCGCCACTGCTTGCGAAAATACATGCAAATTAAACTACCTGCTGAAATATAGTCAATGTGGTTTTTAAATATAAATCATTAGAGCTTTAAAAAAATAAAAATGTGACCTGTTTATTAACCGAAAATGTTATGTTCAAGTTTGTGGAAAAGACATTGAAAATGCAAGCTACATGACTGCAGCGAAAGACTGCGGTCTTTTCTTTTGTGATATTTTTCTCACTTTCGGACTTCTGTTCACTTATTCAGTTTGGTGTGAGTTCTCTAACACCCTAAAACCACTGTGAAAATCGATCGAGGTGAATCAATAAAACTTGAGACCTTCTGGTGACAACGAAGATATAGAAATATGATAATACTAACTGTCCTCACAAGCATATGTAAACAACATAATACAGCTCTTCAGTAGAGGAAAGTACACGGTAAAATTAAAGTTTAAAAGACTTTAAAACATACGAACTAAAAGTGACATATACGAGATGGCCGATGGCCTCAAACTCAAAGACATAAAACGTCTTAAATAAAGCTAGGCTGCCTTCGATACATCTATCGAGTCTTTAGAATTCATTCATTATGATTCTTCGAACCTTCTATTTTTGGTGCCCAAATGTTTATACAAAAAATAAAAGACATACCTACTACACCTAATTTTAGACCAGGACATTTTAACGCGTCGTCTGTATGGAAGCGAACATCTTGCAAACACATGCACGAAAATTTACTTCGACGACCTTACGGGTGTTTACTGTTTTTAGTGGCAGGATAGTAATCCGCGAAAACATTCGAGCATGCATTTAGGGTGGTGTAAAAAATGGCTTTCATTGCATAGGCTGTGGGGGAAATTGCACAGACGTAAAATACCTATATTCCCATATGTTCTTTTTTCTACGCCACTTGTCAGTGTCGTAGCGTGCAATTAGGCAACTTCGCAGCTCGTCCATTTAAACCAATGAAAAAGATCGAACAACATGGGTGTTCGGTGAACACCTTCGCATTCGACCTTTTATATGGGTTAAAATGGACACTTTGCAACGTTGTCAAATTGCACACTATGCCACTGCCACTTGTTCCGCCTGTTTAGATTCCACTAAAGGATAGTTCAAAACCCATTCACTCAAAACAATATGAACTCATAAACGTGGTAGCTGCTCCGATGATTGATCAATAATCAATCGCTGCTACTCGTGATTGAAAAAAAATCGATCGAGCTAGAGTCGTTGTAAATGAGGGACAAGGAGGTTCGATACTGTAATTAAAGAAACAAAAACTTGGTCGATCAAGAATAATTTTCGAAACAAAGTAGAGCAGATTAACGAAAGCTAGTTAGACTGACAATAAGTGGCAGAGACTTAAAATACTTATAGTACAAGTGCCACTGACAATAAAAGAGTACTAGATGCGTTACAAGTCAACCAAAGAATTTCCAATATTATTACCAGAATGTGTGTATCTTTACAATAACGCTTGGAACTTTAGAATAAATTATGGTACCATTATCAAAGAATAAATTATGGTACCATTATCAAAATGTAATGAAAGTATCAGAGTTCTGAGGTGAAAGTACCAAATCCCTGGTTGACGTATGCATAAACTTTGGGCTTTGGCATGGGCGCCCGCAGCGGGGGGCAAGAGAAGGCAAGAGGGGGCACTTCCCCTCCCATGGAATTTAAAACAGTCAAAATTTCACAAAGAAAAATGAAAGGACCAAAAGAAATTGAAATGTGAATCAAAGGAGTAATAGTTGACGAACTTTATTATTAGTTTATTTTGTAATTTTAACTCACTTTTTACAAGGAATAGTAGAATTATACAGTTTTCTAACTACTATTACCATATTTAGTCCCTTTATTCATAATATCAAACACGTCAAAATTATTATTATTTGTATACACCTACAATGGCCTAATAAGTGAGCACTATTTGGATTAAAAAAAAAAAAAAAAGTTTTCCCTTTTTTCTGGGGGGGGAGGATCCGGGGGGTGTCCCTAGACCTTCCATTGGGGTTCAGCAGTTTTGCCCCCCCCCCTTGAAAATTTTTCTGCGGGCGCCCATGGGCTTTGGGGTTGTGCGCCGTGCGGTGTATTGCTTTCGGTATTTTTTCCAACCGTTTTATTTTTGCAGTATTTTTCGTGACCTACAGGTATCATGATACTGAGCTGCTGCGTATCAATACTTCGATAGTTTCATGCTATTTACAGTTGAGCTCTGGCTATCGTTATTCATAACAGTTTTGACTATTTTACTATTTTTGAGGTTGGAATCACGAGTACCGCGTAAAAAAACGAAAGCAATACCGTACAACTCTACACGCACTGTAAAATTAAATCCTTTAAATGCAACCGTCATTCCGTGCAGGAAAGTATGAAACAGATTCTTGTTAAAGTAACCGGAGTTCCGATTACGTCAACCAGAATTCCGCTTACTTCAACAAAAAATTCTGTTTAAAACTTTCCTAAACGGAATTCCGGTTGAATTAAAAGAGACATTTTTCTCAGTGGGTAGTTATACAACTGATATAGTATTATTGGATTCTGGTAACAAAATAATAACATACCTATCTTTATTTTTCAGTGTGTAAAGTTAAAATGGCACCTTTATTCATGGGAGAATCAAACTTACCATCACATCAATTTCCGTGCATGGTTCATGGGACCCCCTTGACTTGAAGAATTGTGTGAGGAATGGCTTTGAATAATTAAATACGGCCTTAACTATTGATGAACCATCATGCGGTTGACCCTGAAAACCGTCGACGCATCTATATAGATAGAGAAATCTATAAAAGCATCATGCATAGGTACGCCTCCAGTTTGACAACGCTGAGTTTTAGAACAAGGAGGGTAAAGAATGCTATGTGAAAGGGTGGGAGAAAATAAATGAATTTTTTAAATAATTCATGAAGTTTTGCAAATAATTGTCTTTTACCTTTTTTTTTTTTTTTTTTGCCTACCTATTTGACACTCTCTCGCGCAACTCTCGTTTCTCGCGTTAGGCAAGCAAGTGACCGTGCGCCGCGCCGGAGCGCCCGCGATGCGCTTAAATACCCACTTATGCCATTGAGTCATTCCCAGCTTGTATCCGTGAGAGAGAGAAAGAAAGATGTGACTCAGCTAGGACTAGAGAAAGAAGGATCTGACTCAGTCCGGACTCACGGGACTCTCAGGCCATCTTTGAATAAATATAAGTTCACGGAGAAAGGAATTAGGTTGAAGAAAAAGTTGCCAGATTTTGAACATCGGGAGGATGAATGATGCCTCGTGCGTTGCAATGTATCGATGCGTCCTCTGACGTGGAAACCAACGGACTATACATACAACTTGCAATTTTTAGAGCATGAGTGTCATGCTCTATTGAAATCGTTTCTACAAGGTCAATAATGCTTTTCTTATAGGAACGGCATGGTTCGGGGGTCCGCTCGGAGGATCGCTTGGTTTCAGTATCGAGAACGGGTCCTCGAGGACCGATTGACCCATGTGATTCCGCCAATCCGGTGTCCTCCCAATTTGTCGCTTTTTCTTTGTGGCGGGAGTTTTTGGCCAAGATTGAGGTTAAGCATTTTTGGGAATGTAATTACGTTACTAATTTGGATCAGACTTCAACGAAATCTTCTGTATGAGATATTGGGGTTTTATATCAGAGGATTGTGTCCATGTTTCGTGTATTCTGCGATTTAAAATGCATTTAGATGATTTCAAATTTCCAATCCTGTTATTGTTGATGTTTCGGTCCGCTAAAAGAGTTCGTTTGGGGAACGCGATCGGCGTTGCGTTTTAAGGTGAATCCTCAGCGACCTGTAGTAAGATTCTCATCCGCTAGATAACGTCACTGTTCCGCGGTCCAGAAACCATGCTTTTTCCGCCTTTAATCGTTAATTGCGAGAGCTAGAGTTAACTTTTCGAAAATGTAAGAACGTTGCGTTCTAGATCAAATCCTAAGGAAAATTTTAAGACCATTCCGAGCCATGGACGAAGATATAACTAAGGACTGCCGACTCCCTATCTCCGCCCGTGTTAAAACCTGTTAGCGGGTTTTCGAGCGCGACCGCAGCGCTCCAAGCAGCAATAAGGGTCAACTAAAAGCGAACCGCTGCAGCGGTGGCCGCTCCGGCTCCCTTTCTCCCATGCCTTCCCGCAAATGTATACCGTGTAGGTAATTTGAATCACGATTGAACGAAGGGAACAAATGATCAGCGAATTAAAAGGAAGCAAAATCCGCTAAAAAGCAAACGTCTGGAGTATTTCTTGAAAGATTCCTGAATTGTCGAAAATGATTAATCAAGGACTGAAATACTATACATCACAGTTAACCTCAAAACGGAATCAAACAAGAAAGAGTACATAGACATTTGTTTTATTAGTAGAGATCAGGCGACTCTTTTAATTTGCTGATGATTTCTGTTACCTTGTCCAAAGTTGATTCTGAATTTCCCTTGCTTTCGATCTTCCATTGAGATACTGAGTTATCTGATCCTCTTGGGTCGCCGACAACAGTTGACAGCCATGCCATAACAGACCAACTCCAACAACGGTTTTAGCAGTAGCACAGCATGTGAGCATGGACACATCGCCAGGATCGCTCACTTGAAAGAGTAGTTCAGCTGACCGCTGCTTGGAGCGCTGGGGTCGAGAGCAAAACAGGACTAACAACAGTCGGCAGTCCTTAGTTATATCTTCGTCCATGGTTTTGCGACGACCTCCCGTCCCCTTTGCCCTCCCCACGAACTACTGCACCTATGCCTACAACAGTTGCTTGCCGCGTTGTGCAGATTGCATGAATGATGTGTGTCCATCTACTTCATCCCAATTTCACAGCCATCACGGATGTCACGCCCGCCACGGGTCTTCTACCTGGTTTTATGCGACATCGGTCATCGTGGCCCAGTGTTACATGGTAATCAGCGGTGGATTCGGGAAAGGCACGCCCCCCCCCCCAACTCACGGTAGCCTTTGCCTTTTTTCAACAGAAAAAATCCCATAAATTCCTCTCTGCAAATTTGAAAATTCATAGGCGTGAAGCCCCCCCCCCTAAAAGAATTTTCTGGATCCGCCATTGATAGTAATTTTTGCGGCACACTACGCCGGATTCCCGTGCGCTTTCCCACACTTACCTTTCTCCCTTATCTGTCAATGGGCGCTCCCCGAGGGGCGGCGCGGCGCCCCCCCCCATAATTCAGAAAAATCAAAACTTTACAATAAAAAAGAATCGGAACATTCGAAGATCAAATAATAACGAAAGGAGTAAGAGTTAACAAACTTTATTCTTAGTTTACTTTACAATTTTAATAGGGGGCGTAATTTAGGGGGGGCAGGGCGGGAAGTAGCCCCCCCCCAAGCAGTGGTGCCCAACCACCCCTTGCCACTATACAGCTCGCCCCCCAGTTTCAGGATTCCTCTCCCCCCCAGATCTAGACCTCCCCCTGATTTTTACCCCACCCCCTCCTGATTCAGACGACATCATCCTTCCCACCCGTCATCTCCCTCGCCGAAAGAAGTTTTAAAATCTACTAGTATGAACGTGTCTACATTGGCAACTACCGTTGGCAACGAGAATTTTGCGAACTTCCTTGAAAATTCAGAATCCTCTGGTCGATAATTACATGATTAGAGAATGTATAGGCAAGAGTTTGGTTTTGTTAATTTAAATAGGTTAACTCTTAGAATTCATCAGGACAATGAAAATAAAGAAGGAATAGTTGTACTTAGCTTTTTACTATTTCTATCATCTGATGCTGTCACTTTATTCATAATATCAAACACTTCAAAAATAGAATTACTTTTGATACAACTACATGCTACAATCACTTACAATTTCTACCATTTGGAAGGATAATTGATTTATTTTCTATTTTGGGCGGAAGTGGGGGGGGGGGGGGGGGTTTTCTAGACTTGCCCGTCTCTAAGTGAAGTCCCCTAGACCTTCCATTGACATTCAAAAAGTTGCCCCTCCGGGCAATTGTTTTGCGGGTGCCCATGTCTTTGTCCATGGTCTCTGAACCAGAAATTGAACGTTCTTCCGGTCTGTGGTTGCCTTCTTTTCTCATAAGTTTAGACACGGCCACCCTGTAAACCCCACAACAAGTTAAAAGTCCGCAATCCGCACCCTCGACCCGCAGCCACTATCAAAAGTAAATTGCCGGTTGACTTGCAGGTACTCTCCTCCTCCTCCCCCAACTTAGATTAGACACAAATATAAAATTAAAAAAAAAAAAAAAAAAAAAAAAAAAAAAAAAAGTGAAAAATAGAATGTATGCCCCAGCAAAGGGCCCCCTCCACAGTTTTCCAAGAGAGGGAGCGACCCCCTTGCCAGCGTAACTCCGAAAAAATAATTCCAACTGGGGTCCAAGTAACTCAAGTAAGGTCAAGTAAGGCTCAAAATGAAATCAGATGGATCCAAAATTTTAACGGCGAGTACCGGTAAGCTTACTCTTTTGATCGGTCCAAACCGGATTGCGATACATCGATTTACTCTCGAGATATCGATTTTTCAAAGGCGCGCGGTATAGGGTCAGAAATCTAAGATTCTCTAAAATCCGCGAATTTCGACTCTCATGGACCTAGCATGCGCCGTGAGAAGTCATATGTGAGTTTTTTGAGTTCACATGAAGTTCATTAAGGGCCCTGACAAATGTCGGACCGATAAAGTCTATATCGGGGGGGGGGGGGGGGGGCGTGGCCCCAACTCCAGCGTAAGTCTCACGTACAATGTCTCACTGCGGCCGCGGGAGGTCCCATAAGATCCGTTTAAAACTTGGATGGATCTGAATTTTTTTCAAGAATTATCTAAAAGCTGAAGCTACCGCCCAATCCAAACCGCAGTGCGCAATCCATCGATTCGTTCTCGAGATATCGATTTTTCAAAGGCGCGCGGTCTTGTCAGATCGACCTTAGAGGGGCGCTGGAGGCTGGAAAAAGGCGAATTTCGTCTCTCACGAACCAGTCGTGTGCCGTATTATATCGGTTCCGCTTTTTTTCGGGTCCCAATGATGTCCCGAGAGGGCCCAATGCAGTTTCGAGCCAAAAAATATCATCTTAGGGGGGGAACTACTCCCCGTTTCAGCGTAACTCTGACAAGAAATGTCTAACTGCGGCCGCGAGAGGTCCTGTAAGGTCATTAAATAAACTCGGATGGATCTGAAATTTTCGAGGTTGTCAGTCACAAGCAAGCGCTTTCGATCGGTGCAAACCAAATTGCAATACATCGATTCACTATCGAGATATCGATTTTTCAAAGGCGCACGGTCTTGTCAGATCGAACATTGAAATAAGCTGTGGATACTCTGTATCCGCGAATTTCGTCTCTCATGGACCGTTTAAGTTCCCTTAAAAATCGAATGAGCTTTTTTCAAGTTCATATTACGTTCCTTAAGGGCCTTGATGAGTGTCGGATGACATTTGATCAATATTAACATTCATTTTTTAATCTGAGACAAAAAGAGCTGAAACCATAAAGACGAAGAATTTCCATCGCGATGACTTTGGTTCAAGCGAGGAAAATTCTATAGAAGTCCCAAATAACTAGACTAGACTTTCCGGCTTGCTAGGATTGGTATTAAGAATTTCCTTCCTGATGACTTTGGTTCAGGCGAGAGAAATCTAAAAAAGTCCCAAATAACTAAACTAGACTTTGCGGCTTGCTAGGATTGGTATTGCGTCATCCGATTTTAAAGGAACTATCATTATCGAAATCGATTTTCAAAACCACAGTATTCACCTCTCCTCGTGAACAACTGTTTCAACACGCTATAAGTAAATTTTCATTCCCACTTTGACCTATCAAGTTATTTTTACAGCGATCACTGTTATACAAACACAAATGCAGCGTTGCGATTGAATTTGTCGCAGTTTTGTACTATCAATATGGAACTCCACACTTACAATGATTTACGGCCGACACTCATGCTCTCTTTGCTAACACTGTTCCAGTGTTGCAAGTTCCAACTTGTTTTTTTTTTTTTTTTTTTTTTTTTTTTTTTTATTTTTTTTTAGCGTGAGTAACACTCTAAGGGCTCAATTCAGAGACTTTACTTTGACTGTTTGACTTGACTTGAGAAATACTCGAGTAGAGTCGAGTAAAACAAATGAAATTTAGATATATACTTGCCGCAAATTGTAAATTCTTGAGAAATCTTGAGTTTAGTTCAAAGTAGCAGTAAGCTACCTTGAAAATATCTCCTTGATATTTATCTTGAGAGAAAACCATATGCGTTTTCAAAGCGTCTCTGAACGGTTAATTTTGTGCCGATTCTTGATTATTACCCCTTGAATCTTCCTCGAGAAATCTCACGGCGGTTTTTTCTAAGGTGTGTCTCTGAATTGCAAATTGAGTCAGGAGGACTTTTCAAGTATGAGTCAATTGTTAAAGATATATCAAGTGAAATCTCTGAATTGCACCCTATAATGATTATTCTGACATTTTGTGTACATATATAATAGCCTTTTCCAATTCACCGATGATTCCAGCGGTTTACAAAAAATTAAACAGTTTGTTTCAAATATGAATTGTAATGCATGAAAATTATCTGACGTGTAAACTTTTCTCAACCGTCGGAGTCTCCATCACTGACTTTAAAAAGTTTGCAGATATTTTGATCATTTAACGGTGCATTCACCGATTGATGTACGATTACAGATCATAGTATTTTCAAGCATTGCAGTCACAAACTATAAACTGAACTGTATGAAATTTTGGTTAGTTGGTGGAATCATCGGTGAATTAAAAGACTTCATAAAATACAGACAAAACGGCAGCTCTGGACTGAAGCAACAGACAATAATGGCAACCACCACGACAGGTCTGCAAAGTTCAGATGCTGCCGGTGGTCTTATTCTCATCCATGCAGTTGCTTAGAATTCCTGACAGAACGACCACCAGTGTACTGCGTGTTGCATTGAGTGAGACTGATACTTCCTGGACACGCACGGGCGGGCGGGCGAGCCAAGATACTTTAATCCATATCTGTCGTGGGTTAATGATATCTAACTTCACCGGTAGCAGTGAAGATTACGTGGTCGAAAGTATATTGTTCCAACTTTTCAATACGCTTGTAAAAAATGTGGCACCGGTCCGACTGCCGATTTTGACGGCGGTTGCGGGGGATTGACGTATAGTAATCTTTGGATTCCCGCTTTTCAAGATCTAACGCATGCTACTGCCCAAGCCACGCGTACGAATGCTTACAAACGAGTTTGTTTGTAAGAAGTGAAAGATGATTGTTTCCGCCCATCAAGCTATCCTAATTTGCTGCAAACTGAGACAAATCAGCGCTCACTTCCTATACATATACAAACTTGTTTGTAAGTACATACGTGTGACTAAGACTTACCGTTGAACTTCCGAATAGCCCTTATCTACGGGATCCATTATGATACCGAATCGAACGCTAACCAATGATATCCTTAAAGGCGATATAAGTAGAACCATAAACAGAGACCCGGCTCAAAGATTGCGACGAAAGTCTCTTTTCTAGCTCAAAGGTCGAGTCTCATTGATACAACATCCAACCACAGAATAATACAATCAGAACGGAAACTCTGTCGGATTTTGAAGCAAATTCATTTCGCGTCTGCCATGTTGGGATATAGGATGTTTACAACTGGATTCGCGCTCGAAAAAAAAATTTAGGACATGATCCGCGAAATTTTCATTCTGAAATGCCATTAGAATAAAAGTGAGGCCGGAAACTTAAGATTTCTTTCCAGAATTTACAGGAATAAATGAGTTTCAACACAAATCACACACGCCGTCATGTTGGGAAATAGAACCACAGCGTTGCCTATTGGTGCCGGTAAATTCCAAACTTGCTTCCATTGGCTCTTATGGGAGTTTCCGTTCTGATTGTATTATTCTGTGATCCAACAGTCACCCACTGTTGAATGATGAACAAAGGTTAGGTTCCATGGTTTAAATTTCCATTTTCTTTGATCAAAAATACGAGGTTCGATTAATTATTCCAAAACTACGCTCTTTAAATGATTGAAATTTATTTATATCAATAAAATAAAATAATATAAAATGAAGAAGTTGTTCACTATCACATGCTTGAATTTGCAGATTACAACTGGCAGCAATGTATGAAAGAAGGATGAGAGAAACGCAGGTTGGAAAAAAATACCATCTCAAACATGAGACAATGAATGAGACGATAGAATGACGTGTGTCCACTATGTATGTCTACATATGTATAGTATAGGTGCACAATGACGGAAGCTCCTCATACTTTACTTTCATACGGGTCATTCCATGCCAAATCAAACCAAAAAAAATGAATTTTCAAACTTCACCTCTCCGATTTTGTTGAAATTTGGCACACTCATAGTCCAGGTCGAAGGATTGCCAAATCCGATTTTTTCAAATTTTTTTGACCACCCGCCAATTTTTTGTTGAATTTTGAAGTTGCCAAATTTTCACAAAATTTAGCGGAGGTCCTCGTCATTGAAGTGTCATAACTCCGGTCCTATTCAACGTAGAAAGCCCAAATTGGTGTCATTTTAAAGCTCTTTTTGTTAGCTTTCTAATGATGTGCAACACATAAGGACTCACTGTAAATTTTTTCTGGAAATTTTTTTTGAAAATTTTGAAAAAAATTTCTCAAAAACGGGTATTTTTAAAATTCTGAAAAATTCAAATTAAGTGTATCATACCCGTATCTAGCTGTACCCAAAATTTCAGTATGGGACACCCATGGGATCCGGAGATATGACCGAAAGTAGACACCAAGGTCTGACCAAAAAAATTCTATATACTACTGTATAAGCGTATAGTGTGTAAGTGAAGTGAATCCTGTGCTATATGTATAGGCTCTAAAAGGAAAACTTGGGAAGGAGGCATGAAAATTTGCTACTGTAGGAAAACTACACTATTGTCAGCTCACCTCTTCAATTATGCTGTGGGGAGCAGAAAAATTCATCAAATTTTGAAATTCAATAATTTTCCGGGGCTTCCTACAGTGGTGCTTATATATAATAGAAATTGCATTAAATTATGAGCAATAAATGACTTCAGGCATGATGTAAAAAGCTGTATACAGCTTAAGATAGTGAACGTCCGGTGCATGGAGCCCGAAAGCTGTCCTAACTCTCGCGAAGATTACCGTGAAGATTAACGATAAATTAACGTGTGTCATAATAATTTTAAACGATCCGATGACTTATCCTCACTCTGTCTCTTACTAGGTAGATGCCCGGTAGATGATAGATCATTTCACACACGGAAAAAAAAGATTAGTGAAAATAACCATACGGATACCTGATTTTGGCACCTGCTAGATTTTATGGTAAGCTTGACCAGAAGTATGGTACATTTACCGATACTTTGAGTAAATTCGACATGCAATCAAGTAACATCACCTTGTTCCAAGTCAAAACATAGTATACTTCTGGTTAACATTACCATAACATCTATACTCTGTTCAAGATAAGAAGGCGGGTGAGAATTCAGGTAGTAATGCACTATTTAGCAACAGTGCGGCTATACCGGCTACTCCAACGTCTCCAACCCTTTGCATAGTGTCCGTTGTTCTCCCGATGTCTCTCTTGGCAAGGAGGATTTCCAAGAACCGACAGACTCAACAATTTACACACGTCCAGTAAAAATTGCGAACGGTCAAAAATACGAAAAAACGGACGAAATTTTCGCCCTAAAGGGCCAAAACTCGGCAAAAATAGTCGATTTGGAATATTGATGACTCTCAGAAATTCGTATTTTTCAGTCGGAATTAAATTCAGAATATTTCGTCTAATATCGAATATATGAGAGTCATCAATATTCAAAGTCGACTATTTTTGCCGAGTTTTGGCCCTTTAGGGCGAAAATTTCGTCCGTTTTTTCGTATTTTTCACCGTTCGCAATTTTTACTGGACGTGTGTAAATTGTTGAGTCTGTCGGTTCTCGGAAATCCTTCGTGCCAAGAGAGAAGTCGGAAGAACAACGGCCACTGCGAAGGGTTGGAGTAGCCGGTATAGCCGCACTGTTGCTAAATAATGCATTACTACCTGAATTCTCACCCGCCTTCTTATCTTGAACAGAGTATAGCAGGTGCCAAAATCAGGTATCCGTATGGTTATTTTCACCGTAGTTTTTTTTTCCGTGCAGAAAACCATAGAGAAGACGGACATGCGACGAATTTTATGATCACCTGTACAATTACATCGTACTATAACCGTGAATCATCGTATGAATTAACCCTTTCTTTTTTTTTTTTTTTTTTTTGTTTTTGTTTTTTAATCCAAAATGATATCATTTTATACGTATAGCTCGTCCCAATTTTACCCATATTCTACTTTGTTTGCATTTTTCGCGATAAAGTTTGAATTATGAAAAAACTAGGATATTTCGATCAAAACGTAACTGAACCTAAATTCAAACTTGACAGATTAATTTACATAGGAAGTCTCGCGTAGTGCTATGATAGAAGTCTAATCATTAGAAAAAAAATAAAGAAAAACCCAAGTTTTGTTTCTATATAGGGACTCTATTTTTATGCTCATTGGAAGGATTGAAGGCGGACACCTACGTCGCATAGGCGCAAAAATGGTAATCAATGAGGAGGATTTTTAGGTCAGGACTATAAGGTGACATTTTTCCTACATCCAAGCCATTTATTTCGGTAGTTGGCCCTTTCCACTCTAACGTCGAATATAGACGACAAAAATCAGCATGAGAAAAAAAAATTAAAAAGTTTAAAAATAAAATCTGAAGAAAATTGAAAAATTAAAAAGGAAAACTCTTGAGTGTGGAAAGAGTTGAGGTTGAGGGATCTATAGTTATGGCTCGGTCACTCGATCGCACTAAAAATACACGAGAGGAGATAGGAAAACTTACTCCTTTATAAGTAGGCCTCCTTAGCGACATAACTGTCCGTGACAAGCACCAAACATCAGTGTTCTTTTTAACTAAATTTTACGTATTTCAATTAATTTTCTTGTTAGTTACATGAAAATTACGCTACTCCATAGTATTAGAAACGCTGATGTCAAAAGTGATATCATTTCCTGCGTATATAACTCGTCCTGATTTTACAAATATTCTCCTTTTCAGCATTTTTTTGCGATAAAGTATAAAATGTGGAAAAACTAAATTATTTCGATCCAAACTAAGGCCAAATTCAAACTCGGCAGGTCAATTTACGTCAGAAACTGTGCCATTTACGCGGTAAGAGGTCCAATTATAAGAAAAAAGTCCATGTTTGTGTCCAGGGACCCTTGTTTTGTGTTCATAGGAGGCGGACATCTATGTCGTTAAAGCGTAAAAATCCTCATTTTACTGTCTCCTAACCTAACCTAACCTAACCTAAAGATCATCCATGCTACAGTTACCCGCATTACACTGCCACTCTAAATAAATGTCTGGCTCGTTGGCTTAAGACCGAGCTAAAAGGAAGTAAAATGAAATTAAGTTTGAGCCTCTTGTCTTGGCTCATTCATTCTGCGCCGCGGCCGCGGATCGGCAACCCGCATCACGCGAAGGCGAAGGCGAGCGATTAATTAATTAATTTCGCGTGATTAAAAACGACTTAATTACAGTGCACAAGAGAAGACGGCTAGAGAAAAATTGACAATGGAGGAGTCCTAGAGTTGGGGAGACAGAGGAAGGCTGGATGCAAGACACTGAATAGGGTGAAACTTCGCACAGTGAGTAGACATTTACAATTATTCAGCGGTCGAAAATCAACAAGTTAAAATTAGGTCTGTGCAGAAATGATCTTAGCCCACATGCAGGCAATTTTTGCTTGCATTATTCTTCCTGAATGCAGGCAGGTCATTGAGTAAACCCTAAAAATTCCATTGAAGAAAAAGTGTAAATTGAGGGAGTTCTGCACGGGAAAAAAATGCTAATTTAACATTTAAATGTTAAAAAAATAAGCGACAAGTTTTACATGCTGATTTTACATTATGAAAATGCTGACCTAGCCATGGACGAAGTTAAATGAGCATTTTCAGATGTTGAACCAGCATTTTTACAATGTAAAATCAGCATTTAGAACCTGTCGCACATTTTTTTAACATTTTTATTGCTACATCAGCTACTTTTTTTTTTTTTCAGTGTGACTTTTTATTGTATATGAACGGGCATACAATATTACGGCACCAGCATTTGTAGAAGCTTTGTTTTTTCGAAACGTCAATTCCTCACCAAGTCTGTTTGCACGAAACTTCTCTAATCAATTCAAATAATGAGGCCGTTGCACATTTTTTCTGACGGCGACTGAAAGGTCGATTCGAATGTTGAAATCTTCAAAAATAACTATGGTAGCCCCGAAAACTTACGAAATCCACTTCTAAACTCACAAAATACTTTTAGACGCGCGAGTGTGATGGCGGAATTGGCATAGTGATAGACTTTTATCTAAATTTTGTCACTCTTACTTTGCTGGGAAAGAAGATTCAAAGAGTAGCTACTAACTAGCCACCAGAATAGTGATTACCAGCCGAATAGTGACACCTGGTGACACTAGTGCCAAAGAAAACCCGTCTCTTATCGGCCACTTCTTGATGAAACCTCTGTAATATTAGATGGAAATCTCTCATTATTAGTGCCCAACACCGCCATTACAATTACACGTTTTAAAGAATTTTATGAGTTTAGGATTGGATTTTTTAAATTGTTACCGCTTCCATTATAATTTTTGAAGATTTTTACGTCTGAACTGACCCTTCAATCGTCTGTAGCAAAAGTGTGCAACCAGTCCCACTACCATTTTGAAGCTGAACTGATTTTAAACTCGCTATGTTACAATTTGTTCGATATGTACTCGCTATGTAACTGAGTAAAATACAGTCTTCGCAGCTTTTAACCCTTTCAGTACCAGGCTACGAAGAATGAGCTCTGTTTGTTGGCTTCAATTATTCGGGTAGATAAATAGTCCTACTCCGGCATGTTAAATTTGCCTATATATCTGATTGAAGGCGCTCGTCAAACATTGTTTAGCAAACATCAACAACCTGATGTAGTAGCTTCAGTGAATGAAACATTGAAATATTGAGAAGCAGATCTATAGAAACGAAAACGAATGTACTCTGGTGTGGTATTGAAAGGGTTAAACGATAAGTTCAGGCAATTTTAACTTTCTGATTTTTGACCACCAAATCGATAATTTCTAACCACTGTGAGCCGTTACATCGCGTCTCTGCTTCGGCGATGTGCAATTTGCTCGGGTGAGAAATAAGAACATATGCGGTGGCCGGTGGACTCTGGCACCGCACCCTGGCTTCTCGATACGGTACTTTACTCGACTTATTCTCACGCGAATAGAAATAACACTCCGATTCTTATAATTATTAAGGCTGTCTCCGGGACAGGAGGGGCGAGGGGCTCATGAAACACCAGGTGTGCTTATCCAAAGAGACCCTAATGTGACTTCTAAGTTCTAAGGCAGGTTTCTTCGGAAAAGCACACCTGATCTATTGTGGGCCCTTCCTTCAAATACAGACTCAATACAATCGCACACAGATTAGGAACGTGAATTTAACTGGACATGGAAAGTTGCAGGTATTTGACATCTGAATTCAGATAAAAACTCGTCAGACTTTTAAAAGTTTTAGAATGGGTCTGTTATAGGTTTAAAACTTAATTTTTGAGTTTTCTAGCTATGACAAAAGTTGAAGGTCACAACTTACTCGTTGACGTCATCTCAATTAATTGTAAGCAGAAAATTCTAAGTTTTATATCTAAAATTACCCACTGTACGTTTCCACTAAAATACATATGTGATACAGTGGCGTAGCGTGCAATTTATGGCAACGTTGTAATGTGTCCATTTGTATGCATTAAAAAGATCGAACTATTGGGTGTTCGGTGAACACCTTTGCATTCGACCTTTTACACAAGTTTAAATAGACACATTGCAACGTTGCCAAATTGCACGCCACGCCACTGATGTGATAAAATTAAAGAAATTGAACCATCCGTTATACCGTTCAGACTACCCAAAAAATACACACATTTGGAAAGTGACGATGAAAGATCCCCAACGTTTGTAACATTGTATAAATGTATACCCTGAGCTTGAAAGTGTTTCAGATGTGCCAAGAGGACAATTATTCACTGCATTTGATATTATTGAACAAATGGTTTACAACATAGCCACTATAGTTGTCTAGACGGCTTGTCAAGACACTTCAAATAAATAGACATTCGCATAGTGCGAACATCAAATTACTTTTCCGCGATCATAAATATTATATAAAATTCTCATTTTGCATGTCTTAAAATACAAATAACTGACAGGTTTGATTGCTTATAGTCTGATTAACTAGATTGAGAAAACCCTTGTTCTCGAAAATCACGTGATTCAGGTTCTAAAAGCGGCCCACTTGAGGTCCTTCTGTTAGATTGTTCATTTTTTTCCTCTCTCTCTCTCAGAATGGATACTTATGCATAGTGTTGAGAAACAAAAGATAAATCAGAAATTAGCATTTTACCTTTAATGCCGCTTCTTTACGCCGCGTGCGAAAAAAGAGTGCAAAAGCATACCTGCAACAAAAAATTGGACTTTTAATGTGAGCAAAAGGGGTTGGTAATTTCTTAAAACTTAAACATGCAAAAAAAAGTTCTTTTATTAAAAGCAAAAAACCAAGGATATCTATTTCCTTGAGTAATATTCCGCGATTCGAATCATCAACAATTTTTCCAGGATTTGAAGTAGACAAATTCCTGTGATTGATGAACCTGAGCAGTGACGAAGTGTGCAATAATCTGGGAACGTTGCGGAGTGTGCCCATTTCAACGCATGACAAATATCGAACCATTGGGTGCGTGTGGTTAACACTCAGAAATCGACCTACTTCATAGCTTTCAATGAACACACAACAACGTTGCCAGATAGCACCCTTCGTCACTTGCTCATGAGATTTCAAAGGGTTATATCTTTGAATCAATATAGTGCCCTTCTTCTATTCATACCGGCCGATCCAATTTGAAAAACAATTTATTCCCGCCATCTGAAGAAAAATATGCAAAAAATTCTGCTGGCTTCCAAATTCGGTGTTATATCCCTTTGTAATCATTTGACTACCATCCCCCACTCCCTATAAGAATGACATTTTTTATGCGATTGGTCATATACATTTAAATTAGGACGCACCAATCCAATTTTGCATCGTAGAATTAAGATAGTTGAAAACTGGCATAAGAGAGAGATGCTCCGTTCCTTCGATAATCGACTTTTCGAGGGGGGGGGGGGGTTGTTACTCTTTTGTCCCTTCAAAACCTGTATGATCACAGAGGTGGCGCTGCGTTCAATCTGTCAGCGTCGCTTTTCCTCCGTTTAAACCCATGTAAAATATCGATTCGAGGGAACTCACTTACGTGCACCCCCAATATTTAGACCCTTTTACAATTTTAAATGTACTGAATGCAACGTTGCTAGATTGCACGCGGCGCGGCGCGTCGTCACTGGATCACAGATGGGTTGAACCTCATCGGTGGCGTAATTATGTGCGTAGGTGCTTCAAAAAGCTTTAAAATGCGGGAGGAGTACGAGGTTACGGAGAAATGAAGCCGATGACTTCAGGAGGAAGATTTATTCCGATCGGATGCGAAATATTAATTAACCGTCCTTGAGGGGTCAGTCCCAGCGTTCCAACTTCGCGTTGCTCGGATACCCGGACGCTAAACCCCAAGGAGTCCAAGCACGCACTTTTGATCTAAACGTAGCGTCGCGTCGCCGAACGCTTTGACACGCGCATTGCGTTTTCTGGACACTCGAACAGTATACGAATGCGTGAGACGCGTCGTGACACAACAGCCGCGCCATCAAGGGCGAATCCAAAATGACACGAAACCAATACTTAAGTGGTAACGATCGAAGAAAAAAAATAAAGTGAGATAAAGCGGAAGTGATCAAATATGAATAAAACGTCAACTCGGAGATGTCACGGAGGTGAAGTTGTAGACTCATTTTTTTCCAGAAAAAGATGTCTTTAAGTGCCTACCTATACATCTCACGTTCAGATGAAAGGAATGTATCCGACAACGACAGAAATTAAAATATTTTTAGCACCCATACCCACCCATATTAACTTTAAAGCAACAATATAAAACACAAACGGTACCCCGAATATTACGGTAAGAAGAAATGAAAGAAAAAACACGATAATTTGGGACTAAACTCCAAAAGTAAAAAAAAATGTATGATAAAATATGGGCGACGTTACAAATAGCTAAATTCAACCCATCATCAGCCAAATAAAATAAGAAAAGTGCACGAGTCACTGGTGGATCCAGGAAATCACCTTCTCTCTCTCTCTCTCTCTCTCTCTCTCTCTCTCTCTCTCTCTCTCTCTCTCTCTCTCGCTCTCTCTCTCTCTCCTCTCCTCTCTCTCTCTCTCTCTCTCTCTCTCTCTCTCTCTCTCTCTCTCTCTCTCTCTCTCTCTCTCTCTCTCTCTCTCTCTCTCTCTCTCTCTCTCTCTCTCTCCTCTCTCTCTCTCTCTCTCTCTCTCTCTCTCTCTCTCTCTCTCTCTCTCTCTCTCTCTCTCTCTCTCTCTCTCTCTCTCTCTCTCTCTCTCTCTCTCTCTCTCTCTCTCTCTCTCTCTCTCTCTCTCTCTTCCTTTTCTATAACACACGCGTTTTAATGAGAGAAGAGAGAGAAGAATAGATTCATGGGTCCGCCATGTGCGCATCATAGTGCACGCACACTGTGAGCAACGAGATGGGTATTTCATTAACCCTTGAATTGACCAATAGATCGACGTGTCCAATTCGCAGGCACCCGAATAAATCACGTTTGGTGGTTTCAAACTTCTTTCTCCTTTTAACCTATTTTTGCAAAATCAGCTAATTGTTGGCGCCTGGAATCATACGGATCGTAGCATACTTTCCGTGGATCAAGTACAAGATATGCGGCGACGCCTCGACGGGGCTAAAATGCAGTTATCCGCTTGTTGGAAACTTGCGAGGTGCAAGATGCAAAGAGCACGGAGGTGACAAATTGCGTGCGCGTGTGAACAACGCAGAATATGCAGCTGATAGCATAGCGTGCCGTGCCGTGCATTACGGTCGAGCGTGATGCGTGCGAGCGGAAAAGAAACAGCCCAAGCGAAATCGAAGGCTCGGGGAAGAGGGATTCATTCACACACATTTTAAACTCATTTCACACCGTTTCCTACGCAGCTATATGCATTTTTATGCGCATCTTCTCCGTAGAGCGTACGTTCACTGCACGGAACTATAAGTGAAGAAAAGCGCCGTTCATTTGAATTCGAGGCAGGGCTGCCGCAGTGTGTATATTTAATGACACCCCCCCCCCTCACCAGCTGACCAAAGAGTAGGTACACGGCTCAGTTTAATTCATGACCGTAATGCATGAAAATACTCGCACCTTTAATCTAGTCTCATCCAGTGGAATCACCATTGGAATATCAAACTATCGGCAATATATATATAATTTATTTATATATTTTATATATATTCTTATTATATATTTATTATTATTATACATTATATTTTATTTATATATTTTTATTTATATATATACTTTTTTTTTTAAAAAAAAAAATAAGTGACGACTTCAGAGAAAAATAGACCCCCAGCATATGCTCATGTTACCCTATTAAAAGTGTTTCATGGATATCCATAACAGCAAATTCCGCTGGTGTTGATTTTGGAGTCGGCTATCAAGCAGATAGTGAATGCACCGCACATTATGGTAAATAAGTTAACTTGTTGGTGCCATTTTACCATCATTTAGTGAAATTTGTCATACTTGATAGCTGACTCCAAAATCAGCTAAGCAGATGGTAAATTCTACCAGTTATTTTTTTCGGCGTGTGTAGTATTTTTGTCAACTGGTGGAATCATCGGTGAATTTAAAAAGAAAAATCCTCATAAGATCCTCAAAACGGGAAGTATATTGCAAGATATGAAAGAAAAATCTGGCTATTGTAGCATCGAAGAATGGGAAAGGTGGGCGGATTTTCTCCTAAATTCTGATGGTTGCAACCGGAAAATGGAATTTTTTCTTCGATGTGGCAACAATCGTCGATATATATAATGATGAAACACGCTCTTTCGAGTGCATTTAAATGCTGATGCCGTTCAAAGTCAAAAAAGAGCATTTCACAATTAGAACACGGAAGACCTGGAGACCTGGTTGCGTGTGATACATCAAGCTTCGCCTACGGACTCAAAGTTGCGAGTGCATGTGAAATTCTGGTGCAAGGTCACGAGTTTTGTTTACAAAGCTGCAAATTCGAGTACAACAGCACGGCCTAGTGGGAGAGTAGAATTACTTTGAAGCCATTATTGCTATTTTTATATTCGATGAAATTATGAAAATACCAATAATATGAAATGATAAATATACTAACAAATAACAAAGCAGTAAAAACTGCAATACGCTGCGCACGGTATTATTATACCATTGCTGTGTTCAATGGTAGACTGAGTGGTGGTACCATTGGCGGGTACAGGGGGGGCGAAGGGGGCGATCGCCCCCCCCGTTCGGCCCGAAAAGTGGGAAAAGAGGGGAGAGGAAGGGGAAAAGCAAGAGCGGAAACAAAAAAAGGGGGTCATTTAGGGGCGAGAATCCAAAATTCGCCCCCCCCGTTCGCGAGGGCTGGATCCGCCACTGGGTGGTACCAACTGCATGCTCACGTAACTCCTGTTTCATCGTATTTTTAACCTCGGCTTCCCTTGAGCTTTCCTCGATTGCGAAAACTGTGTAGAGTTCAAAATCACTAACAATCGAATCAGACACACCCTTCTTGCGAAAGCGCCCAGAAGGCTGATTAATTGTAAGTTTATGTACTTTCAGCCGACAAAAATAGACGGAACGAGAACCGATTAAGGGTCGTTCCATCATAAATTAATGTCCTACCTGCAACAAATTAAAACTTCATTTTCCATACTATGAATTCTTTTTTATTTTTGAAATTTTAATTGAGGGTAAAATGTCATTAATCGTATTCCTTTACCAACCTCATCACTAAAAAGTTGAAAATCCAAAAATTTTTGGTATGAAAAATGTAATTTTAAAATATTGCGGAAGGAACAGTCAAAAAGGTAAGCCCCACCAGGGACTTGTCGTAGTTCTTAGAGAGGGGGGAATGCAATCATAACGCCCTCCACAAATTGCCGCCCCTTATAATAAAATTGTAAAGATTATTTTCTTCTTTTTTTGGCTTCTTACACACTGATTTGGTCGCCTTTTGGGGATTCATTTTGAAATTTGATGACCTTTTTTCTTTTTGTGGTAGTTCACCCTGCGTTTTCCGCCCGCACGGAAAGTGCCGGCCGGGGCAAGAGTGCAGACCCCCCCCCCCCTACGGCACGCTCCAGTGACTCATTCTCCCACTTTGTATTGAAGCTTGTGGCTCAGTTTTCAGAGAAATTAAGAAAAGCGGGGGAAAGAAAGGGGCGGGAATAGAGAAAAATCAGCAATAAATCGGATCCTGTAACTAATTGTTTTATTGCATGATGATTCGCTCTAGAAATGAGGTTTCTTTCATCGGAAAAAAACAGACACACATACTTCTTGTTTTCCACACGTTTTCCACACTTAACTTTGTTTTGAAAAATGTAGAGCAACCCCCCCCCCCCCTTTTTTTTCTTCATGTTTTCTCCGCATGCTTGGTTGCCACCCCCTCAGCCCCTCCCCCCCTAAGTAAATTACAGCACTATTTTGTTTCTATTCCCTTTTGAAGACGAAATGCGAGAATTATGGATACCTATCTTTGTTATTATCCTGGACTTGCACGAATCTGACGAATCTTTTTAATTTATAAACCTGCAATAAAGTCGCTCGGATCCTCCTATACACAGCGACACGACGGAGGGAATTTTCCGTACGGGCGTTGAAAGAGATATCATCATCGTAACCAACCTTTAACGAGTGTAACATGACAATCAAATATTTACTTTCTTAAGCTCATTCAAGTGCTTACGAGTATGTAGTACTCACCGAAACACTCGGAATAAGCGGTAAACATTAGGAGGCTCTTGAAAATGGGAAATCGCGAGAAATCAAAAACCTGTTTAACGGGCGCGCGCTAACACACTTCTTATAAATTATAAACCCCGTATTTAGCTTAAAGGTTGCCACCTTTTAAATCCCAATTTCTGGACATTCGCATGCATGATTATGGAGGAGACTCCTCCTATGCTTGATAAGAGGTTCGGCTGTAAGTTTACCAGCCGTTTCACACATTCGGAAGGACTTCCCGATCAAGTTGGCGATAGGTCACTCTTGACCAATACTGTCTCTATACATACCCGGCTGCTTCTTTTGAAAAAGTGAGGTTAGGGTTCGTCTTGGTATATGTAAGCTTGTGGAATGCTTATGGCACTATCGAGGATTTGGGTGGTTTTTTGAAGTTCAACCAAAATTGGAAAAGTACGTCAGTAATGAAAGATAATGGGTTTAGTTACTTCCCCAAAGCAGTGAAATGGTTGAAAATCGTGTTTTGAGAGGATAAATCTCGATTTTGCATTTCATCAATATTTCACTCTCCATAAGCGTATACATCTACCAAAAATCTACCATCTACCTCAAAGAAGCAGCTTGGTATGTTTACTGTTTAGAGACGGCACTGTCTTGACTTGAACTTTAGCATCACCTTTGCTCACCAAACGGCATCGATGACCCTTAAGCCAAGCTCTAATGTGACTTAAGCTTCACTTGAGGTTGATTGGTGCTCTTTGGTTGAACTAGGTCGCGTTCCAACATGATCGGGGCCCAATAAATGTACGGTACACACGGGACCAAATAATGTTAGGTCCCGAGCATTTCATTTGGGTCTCTATATAGAAGCACATGTTAGACTAAGTGAGTAGCTATAAAAGTATCTAAAACATAGAAATTACATACACCTGCATACTTTATCAATCGCAAAAGTTTTGGCAGTCAAAAATTCGAGATGTAGGTGGCGAATCCTCGTTTAATCGAAGCAACCTTCTGCGCTCTACGTACATTATTGATTGTCAAAACTTTTGCGTTTACTGATACGTTCGGGGGGGGGGGGGGATAAATGTCAGACTATTCCTTAGATTTTGGCTTTTATTGGCCACCTGTAGTGCTTGAAATCATTGAGAATATAGCCTATCTCCAGGAGTCATGTAGCATTAATGTCGACCCTGACTGTACTTACAGCGTACTTACATCAATAGCCTTGTAACAGTTTTGTCTGCGCAAATATGTATCAGCCCTTTATGACCTGGGCCTTGGCTTCAAAATCGATATTCAATCGTTGGGGTGATTCAAAAGTTTTCCGTCCTCGTGTACCCCACCTTAAATTTACAATAGTAAATTACCCGCGGAGACAAGCAATTTGGCCCCGATCAGCCACAACTAATCCTCATTTAAGGACTTTGTTTTGCAAATTTTAGCGCACTTTTGCACACGAAAAAAAACTGTCTTTTATCTAAATATAGTCATGAGCTCGCGGTTAACTGTACCATTACACCTCTTGTGATCTATGAGCAATGTGACTCATTTCTTCTTAATTGAATGAATGTCCTGCATCTTTACGAGGCTGTAGAATCTTCCAGAGTCTTATTGATTTGCTCTATAAAAAAAGCGGTAAACAACAAGTTATGGTTTTCAAGAGGCTCGCATCTTACAAGTCAAAAATTTCCATGGATCGACAAACGCAAATCAACAAAGATAAAAGCTATATGATGCGAGACGATCATGATATAGAAACAAGAGTAAGAGCAGTGGATTGTTGATCGTTGTATGTAATGGAAAGCACCATCGGTCAACCTTCTATACAAGCCTACAGTGGCTTCCTATATCTTACATTTTAATATGGTACAATAACTTTCATATGAGTACTTTATTTGTTTGATTGATTTGTATAGATAATTTTTCTTCCTGCTCTTTACTTATTTGCCTATTTTTGTTCATTATTATTTTATTTTCTTTCATTTTGTTTCCCTTGCTATGAAGTGCCCTATCAGTTTCTTCTCTGACGAATACTTAATTATGGAAAGTAAAAAACCATTGAAGTGATTGGGGGATGGAGCTGTAGGGATAGTTTCCAATAAACAAAATGCAGGAGACTACAGAGGTTATTTTTTAAACCATATCAGCTTTTATTACTTGGCAGAATCACTTGGGGTCCCCCCCCCAGATGATAAGTGAAATATAGTTCCTTCAATGATAGAGTTTACTATTTAAAGTACAATCCGAGGGGTGGGTGGGGCGTCTCGATTTTTGGCGGATTTTTACCTCAACTAATCTCCCTCTTTGGATAGGTTACCTTGGTTGTGTTTGTGGGAAATAGTGTTCTTGCCTCTAGTGGCGGATCGTGCTATATCTGGCAATGTAGCATTTTGTCCATTTGAACCCGATTAAAATGTAGACTTCGATGATCATTGCCAACCTCTATAGATAGTTTGATATCTTGCATGGGTTCAAATGGAACAAGTGCTACGAACGTATCCATACAAACCGGCAGTTTGATTCGTGTTGTCAAGCACTACTATACCAACCACTGATCTACCGTGTTTGGAAAGATGAACAACTTATCATGAGAAGAGTTAGCACTAAACGCACAAAAGGTTTATTTATACATCCTGAAATGACGTCATTCGCTCTTTGACAATTATAATTAGATTGATTGCGAGGTACTTTATATTTACTTTTTGAATCGGCTTATGGAATCGTGTAAAGTGCAAGTTTGCTTCCATGTTTGACTCGAGTACCTGCGTGTGTTCTTTTGGATGAAAGAGGCAAAGTCTACTGACAGTACTAGACTGTCACTCTCGAGTTTCGAGGGTTTCATGGCAGTTTCTTCAAAGTGTGTTTTTTTTTCTTTCGCGATTCTGAACACTTGCATTGATCTGCTGCATGCTTTACGTATATTCAATACCTAATATTGTTCAAATCACTGAGTTGACAAAAATATTCCACAGTTCAGTTCAGTGTATGACTGTGCTGAACGCGAATTAATGGACGGGTCCACCAATTTGGCTTCAATGCATTCTTTCTATTTGAACAATCGATTCTTGAGGGGGCCATCCATGGCCTTTTACCAATCGATTGTTTTTATGTTCTCAGATTAAGGAGAAGAGCCCACAGTTGTCAGATTGCTTGGATCCGCCTTTGCGCCAACTCTCGCATCTGTAATCGTTTCTCAATCGGTTGAACTGTTGAAAGCTCTCGTTACTGACGTTGGATGATTTGCGGATATTATGATAACTTAACGGTGATTTCATGGCACTGATTGAGAGAAGACTCCAATTGCGCGAGTACTTTCGTGCGCATCACAGGTTGGTAATACATAAACTCAACAAATATAAACATGCACAAAACTGATCTGCACTATGGAGTATTTTGATCCAACGGTGGAGCCATCGATTATTTTAAAAAAATGGGGGTTGTTCTTCGTTCTTTGCTTTAGTTGAATTATATTCTACCTTGCGTTTATTCATCATTGGTGTAATCCGCGCATGCAGTGGCATGCGCTGCGTGTAAGTATATGACATTAAGGCAAGCAATACGTATTACAAAAGTGAATAAATTTAGAGACTTCTCTCTAAAAAATTGTAATATTCTCCTTCCTAAGAGCAGGCTTCAGTCGAATGACAGAGAAATTATAGAAAATTGGTAGCTTTTAAAGTAAATTTGAATAATTCAAAAAATTTTTTGGACAGGCAGTGTCGAGTGCCTGCTTTGCTTGATACTGAGTCCGTCAATGCTATATGGTTTCTATAAAATATATATCGACAAATGATGGAAGTTCACGAAAATAAATTTTTTGAAGTAGATAACCGTTTGTTCACGAAATTCTATGCCATTGCACGAAGATACACATTATGGTAATATTTTATGTGAGAATGAAAATGTTCGTTTACATTATTGACGATGTTTGATAGGCACCCAACTGCGACAATTATGCCATAGTGGATAATTTCAGAGCCGATAGTTTTATTATCTTGCAGTGGTATCGACAGACAAGTTTTTCACTTGCTTTTTTGACCTCAGCACATCTATCAATGGCGTAGACTTGGCGTGTTTGCTTCGTCAAAGAAAGAATGGGGGTAACTATTAGCTGCGTAAAATATGTAGGGGGATTCTTGGAGTTAAGAACAACACACCATAAATTATAATTCGATCGATACAGACCCGAGCAGTGATTTTATGTGACAACCTTAAAAACTTCAACTCATCAAACGAGCAATATTTGTCAGCAGTGGCGTCGCGTGCAATTTGGCAACAATGTATTCCATCCATTTAAACTCATGTAAAAGATCGAATTCAGGGGATGCACAGAGCACAAGGAAAATTCGATATATTTAATGAGTTTAAATGGAGCAGTTGCATTGTTGCCAGATGGCACGCGACGCCACTGTTTGTCAGAATGATTTTTTTGAGTAGGTAAAAAAGTGTTGAACTGTTTTGATCCCTGTGTGTGTAAATGTAAATTATCAAAATAGTGCACCCATGACGTTACTCGAGGGTAGAGCCGGTGAAACACCTCCGCACAGTGCTTTGACCTTATGGGAGATACGGAAAAAGTCATAACTTTTTAACGAAAGCAGATAAAGACTTGAAACTTCGGCAAAATGTAGGTAATTTTTAAGCTAAACACTGGGAAAAATAAAATTTTGAATGGTATCTCGAAGGGGGCAGGAGGGCCGCAGAATCACCAAGAATATACAAGCATTATTTTGACGCATTTTTCTGTCTTAGTAAAATACCTTTTTTCTCTATCGGTTTACTTGACGAATTGGTGGGATGGTATCAAAAATATATTTAAGCTAAGACAATGAAATACTACACATATATACATTATTTTTCTCGAAAGAGGGATGATCATGTGGCCTAGAAAAATCTCACGGTACCTCCTGCCAATGTACATGCCACTTCAATCATGAAAACACTGTGGAATTGCAACTCCCTTTTTTTTTCTCTCTTTTTTTTTCTGTCGGACTGACAACAAAAAAAACATACTACTAGTTATCAAAAATCAGATATCCTTGTTGAGGATGCAACTGGATTATTATTAGATAAAAATAATGTGAGCTTGGTAGTAAAACAACGAGCTCAAAAAAAAGAAAAAAAAACTCACCAAATGAGTTTGATAACAACGATAAAAATATGTTAAGTTAAAAAAAACGTGAACAAAGCGTAAACGACTTCTCTAATTATTAAGGAAAGTAAAATTTAGTCTTCCTCAAAAGATTTAAAACAAATTATGTAATAAATATATATTGATTCAATTGTAGCGAGAGTGTTGAGGCGCGAACGTGGATGTATGTGGCGAGGCGACTGTAATCACACAACTTCAACCTTCACCTATTGAGTTTCACCACTGCGGCAATGCATTGTCAAATGAAATTAAAGGGTTTTTACGGCCTTTTCTCAGGCAGTAGAGTGAAATAATTCTCTTCTAGATTAATCTGTATTTATATGCTAAAAGTATCAAAATGTCAAACATATTATAGATACTTTCCATTTTGCATCCTCCTTTTCAATTGCAAAAATACCTCTAAGCCCCAAAAAAATAACACTTGTAAATTCGTGACTTAAAAAAATTATGATAGCATGTCATCGTTAAATCCTGAAGATGTTCATTCTGATTTATTTACTCGTTAAGTTCATTTTGTAATGCAGCATTAATTATTTCAGTCTCAAGTTGGCTGTTTATTAGGTACCTAGCCAAGTTGTTTCGAAGAAAATACTCTGCCTATTCTCATTTCTATCAGTTCTTTATTCTGTTTTAAAGAACATTCACTTCGCAATTTAAAGAAATGAGAATCACAAAAGGGATTATTAAGCAATAGAATCATACAAGACGACTTTGTTAATACAACTCATTGTTTCATTAAGGGCTCAAGCCCTTATTGCTCTCTATACCAACTAATTCAGAAGAATTATGAATATTACTATGAGCTCAGGTTAAACACGATTTTAAGGGAGTATGGTAAAACCGGCACATTTCAAACTATCGCTGTGAGATTATGCGCAAGTTTGCGCAAAATCTGAACAAATACTCTGAATCCTCATAGTTTGGGCTACAAATTATGTGAAAACGGGGGCGTTATAATTCGTTATATTTTTTATACACGTCTCCAAACATTTTGAATAATTAAAAAATCCGGCAAATTTTAACCCTTTTTTTTCCAAAATAGCTTTATTAAGCGAACTATTTAAATTAAATAAGTGAACAAACTTTTTTTCTTGAAGAAATAACTTATCGAAAGTGGAGAGATCCATAGTTATTGTTATTCCGACATTTTTCTTCGTGATCTGACTCATTTAGGGTAGCGCCAATGCGTAACTCAAATGCGCGTCACCGAATCTGAAGCGTCGATCTCTTATCTTCCCATTGTCGCCACATCCGTTGATTTTGCAGTTAAAGAAAACCAATGCCGGAAACTTACCCATTGGTTACCCCCCTTTCCATTAGAAAAGTCCAAAAAACCCAACAAGATGGTCGGTTTTTTGACTTTTGTCCACAGGTCGCTGCACTGTGCTCCGTTAAAACCAAGCATTTGGTGCATAAAAAGGTCAAATAAAGGAGCTTTCAACCCTATAACTCCCTACCCCCTTCCGGAGGCTAGTTGTTTTCTTCTTCTTTTTCTTTTTTTAGCCCCCCCCCTCCCGCTCCATAAAAATATTTGTTTATGGTTGCGTTGATGGGAAAAATTTCAATTATAAATTGAAACGTTTTAAGAGTATTGTTGAGTATTATTGATCTATTGGCGGTGATTTTCAATCTTTCGTAGTTCCTATTATCTCCGAGTGAGCAATTAGTTAATACTATTTTTCAAGCACACATAGTAACGTACAAGACGCAGAAATAACCCATTCCCAGTCTGAATTACCAAACAAGGTTGAGGTCATCGGAAAATAAAATCAAAGAAAAGAGAAAAACACCTTGTTTTTGGCACTTGGCTTGTAAAACTTTTTTTTTGGTCAGTTTATTCATGGATATATACGATGAACTACTAAATAAGAGGAGACAATCCTTCCGTTTACTTTATGTTATTTGGATTTTCCTCTAGAGTTTACCATGGCCCAACCACTCGTAAGTTTTTTACAGTATAACGATGATCAAAAACAAAAATTTCAGAAATCAGGCTGATGTAAGTTTCTTTCAAAATGCATTCTGGGGGATATGAAAAATTACTTGGGATGAAAAAAGGCCAGTGGCGGCTCGTGCAATTTGGTAACAACGTATTCTCTCTATTTAAACCTATGTAAAGCAATCAATCTCCAGGAAGTGAAATTGCCTCCCAATAACGATATCGATACTTTTGCATCGGTTAAATGGAAAATAAGCATATGGTTGCCAAAGTGCGCGAGCCGCCACTGAAAAATGCCTCAGAAAGGCGTGGATAAAAAAAAGAAATCCAAGAGAGAGCTTAGAGTTCCCTCAAAATCGTACAATATTGTAAGAAATTTAACAAATAAGAGTCACGACTCATCATCATTTTTTATAGAGTCGTTGACATGGATTCGTCATCAGGGTTGATATTTTCTATGAACGCAACTGCAGCAGCTGTGACCGCACATCTGCGAGGCATTCACGCGCATTTCCGACTGCGGTTGAATAAACAAACAGTTTCGACGTCAGAAATTGAAATAATAAATATGAAACAATGAATTATGAAAATAAATCATGCGAGTGAGAAAATGTTAGTGAGAAGGGCTGGTTTCTAAAAATATATCGATGAACTTCTCTCAGTCATAAAGCAGTAGAAAATCGTGGAATTCGACAACAAGAAATATCCTCTATTTGACTCTGTGTAAAACAATCGATTCGATAGAGGAACAGCGATTCATGAACAGTCGACTGTTGTGCAATTGTACATAGATTCAAATGGAGGCAAAAGTTATTGCCAAATTGCACAAGCCGCGTCACACAGTGCAACGAGTCAGTGTTGCCAGATGGAGGGAAAAAAACCGTATCGTCCCGTCTAAATCAATGGAAAACGTACTGCTTTTTCACCCTAATCTGGCAACATGGCAACGAGTCAATGGGAGAGGCCAGCGGCCCGACATGGCGTATCACAAATTTTAAATGCGTATATCTTTATTAAACAGCCAAACAGGCAATTTGGACGTTTGAAAGTGACTAAGTTTTTTTTACTGTAAAATGTTCAACCTTTTTAGTTTGCTTTTATGACTGTAAAAATATTCAAATTTGCATTTTTAGTCATTTTTTTCACGTCTAACCCCTCCCGTTACGACTCGCTCCACTCAACGAGCTATAACTTTAGAGCAAAAAATCAAGGAACGTTCCGCTGGTTCACTGTTGTCACCTAGGGCGCCGCGCCGCCATCTTGCCGTAAAAATCGACTTTGAGGTTAAATTGTGTAGGTCTTTTCCGGTCGTTTCGTGAATAAACTCGGACATTGCCGGAACCGACCTACAAAATTTAACCTCAAATCTTGGAATCTGCCGACCGAATTCCGCTTTTTCTCGGGATTCCTTCTACCCTGTGTGGTACAAGGTGGACCAATCTGCTGCCACTCTAAAGTTATAGCTTATTGGCCCCACTATTTGCCGGGGGGGGGGGACGTACCCCCGACCCCCGTGTCCCTCTTGAGACCACCGCGATACTTTCCCAAGACCTCGTGTTTGATTACTTTCGATCATCTTTAGTCTATCTTCTGCCCCCGGGTTTGCTCGAGTTTTCCTGAATATTTTCAAAACTGGAAATATGGTTTTAAAAACTAGAAAATGAATACCAATAAGTTGAAAAATCACAAGTTTCCTCGCGGACTTTTTAACAAAGGTCCACCGAACTAGTTGCACCAAAAAAAATTACTCCTATTTGAATAAATCAATGAAATAAAAAAAAGACGCGGGGAAAAAATCAAAAATAAACAGAATTGGAGAAGAAAAAAAAAATACCAGCTCATCGAACTTTTTTTGGAAGATTTTAATTTTTGGAGGGATAGGTCGCCAAATTTTAAAGGCAGAATGCGTTAATTGAAAGGATTTGCTACTCGTGCTGAACATAAAAATGAGTGACACTCCGGATCATCGCACAGTAAGCAAGGATTTCCTTTCGTCATCCGGATAACTCAACGAGCTTTAGATGCCAAAAATATGCCTTCACTATATACCTTTATTTAGTGGTATTTTGAAACATCAAAGCGAAATTTCAGATAGATTTTGACTGGAGCAATGTTCACCTTTCAACAATTTGGGGACTGTTAGCTATTGTTTTGTAGAGTCCCCGAACAAAAATTAAACCCCTTTTACTTGCATCACGTTCGCAACACGGTAAGTAGGTATTATCGACGAATTAAAGATTGTCGCGAGTTATTCATGAGCTAAGTTTCCCCCTTTAAGGGTTTCCCGGGTTTGGCCACTCTACACTCCTCACACCTTGCAGGCGAGAGGCCAGTACGGGTGGGGCGGGAGAAGCCGTTGCAGATCAGTCCCACACTCACACCCATAATTAAAAATGTGTGGAAATCTCGCGACAATCTTTAATTCGTCGATAGTACATAGCGTGAGCTGGATCTCTAGTTGTCTCTTATTTAAAACCATGTAGAAAACCTAACCTATGTTCATCACTCAACAGTAGATTGTTTGGATGAGTCCCAACCAAAATTTAGCTGGAAAATTGAACACACGTGGCGCTAAAAGCTTTGTGCTGGGACGCTGGGTCTCTATTTGTCTCTGATTTCATCCTATTTTGTGTAGGTATGATGAATATGATGTGAAAAGAGAAAGGGGAGGGGGAAAAATAGGGAAGGAACGCGTCCTGTAAACGGTAGGGGCGATGGGAAAAGAAGGGGAGAGAGGGAAAGAGAAGGAAGAAGGAGAGAAGAGCAATGAGGCATTAATGGGCGACTTGAACGATGCGATTTGTCGGCGACCAATTAACATGCAAATTCGCATTATCTCCGCGTCTTCGAGTCTCGTTGTCTCGAGAAAGAAAAACAGTTAAAAAATTTAAGAGTATTTTAAAAATGTATAGACAACAGAGAGATACACACTACACACTTACACACACTGTTTTGTCTCGTAACTCGCAAGCTCTCACGAGCTTTGACTCGGAATTACCTCGAATGGCTCCAGATTCGTCACATTTACTAGCGTGACTCGACTTTATTGCTTGACTAGACTAGACCCCTCCCTCCATAACCACTCGCGCCCCCCCATCCCTTTGGGGCTCCTCCCTGCGTCTATCCATAGCCTCAAAGCTGTCTCATTAACAACATCTATCAGATCAATTATAAACTGTTGAATGTACTTAGTCAATCGAGGAGGATTATTTTGATTCCAGACGAAAAGCTGTCAAATATATCGATCCCTTAGATAGGCACTATGGTCGAGCTTCTAACTTTCGTATTTTTTGGGAATTTTAGTGGAATAGCGTAATTATGATAGCACTGAATATAAGATCAGCAGGACCTCCGTAATTTTTAAGGAAATCTTTGAGTTAATAAAGATCAATTTGGAGGTTTTTTCAAAATCAATTGAAGACTTTGCAGGTATGGCTCACCTGCCGTTTGTGGTGGGTTTCGGCTCATCGATTGTTTGTTTGGCGATCCTACTTAATCGCGTACGAGGCGCTTCGGAACCAAAGTGCTTTCGTGAAAAATCAACCAGAAAGTCACAAAAACATTCTACAGAGTCTTAAAAATCTGCACGGTGAATGCCTTGCATTGTAGTCGCCGAGCGAGCCGGGGGGCAAAGCGCAAAGGTTTAAAAAAACAGTGTCATTTGTCAGCGATGAATGATGCTACTCGCGGCGCGCGGCGCGACGTTGTTGCGCTGTGCCGATTGTGAGTCGGCGACAACCGACGCGTCGTAAGTAAGTAGTAATAATTAATTAAGAGAATGAACTCCATTCATCAATGAATTTCAACACTTCGCGTTCCGACGAAGCAAGAGCCTCTTCTTCTACGTCCTTAGACTCGCAACTTAAAAGTTATAACCAAGTCCGTAGCCTCCGAGAACTACACGCTATATCGAATATCGCGTCGCGTCGGGGTCGTAGCAAAATGACGATTGGATTTTTTCTATCTCTTTTAAAACAAAAGCAGTAGCGCATCTTATATTTTTAAATTTGGCAACCCTGCAGTTTTCCCATGATGTAAACCCTCAAAAAAGATCGAGCTACGGATTTTGATCGTAAAAATCATCGAATGGAGCTCTAGCAAAGTTTTTCTGTAGGGAAATAGACTATCAACTGGAAACTTGAAAGATTTTTTTTAGTTCCCTAGAATACCCCCCAAGGGACTGTCGGGGGGTTTTGAAAATATCAAAAATGAAAATTGGGGGTGGAATCTCTAGCTGACTTCTTTGTTTCAAATCATTTGGCTACAGTCGTTTTGGGGGGGGGGGGGGGGGGGAAAGCCCTATCCCGGGGGGTCTGATACACCCTGTTCAATATTTCCATCAAGACACTGCCGCAGTTATGCGTGGGGTGTGGGACTGATCTCTGCAACGGCTCTCCTACAGTCCTACCCCCCCCGAACTGGCCCCCCGACTGCAAGGTGTGAGGAGTATGAAGAGTGGCCGAACCTAAACCTTGAAGGCGAAACTTATCTAGTGAAAATCTAGCTACAATCTTGGATTCGTCGATAGTTCGACATACTATGTATGGACTATAATTACGTTTCTCGTCCAGACACAGGAACATAACCTACGAATTGGAACAGTAAGATTGTTGCATTTGGTTTTTAAACATCAAATTTGAAAGTTGATTCTTTATACATAGATTTTATCGCTACAGCAACAAAGTTCTAGCTTTCGTAATAAGTGATAAGATAAGAGCAGCACTAAATTCAAGGAACTGATGACATCTTTTTATGATACCTTTCTTCGTTCGGGTTCCATGCTTTTCGTGATAGTCAGGAATTCATTTGTATCTATCCCCATGAAATTTGGGACGAATTGATACGTTTGTCGAAATTTATGAGAATCAGTAACCCTTAAAAACAACCAAGATCAGGATAAATGAAAAAATGGAATATAGATACAACTCGCTCTTGAATAGGTGATAGATAAATATTCATACTTCGCGGTGTTCGTTTTGCCTACTTCCGTAATTGAAGGCACTAGATGAGACATTAATTTACAAACAGCAATTTGGAGTAGCTTTTACTATCAATGAGAAAACGTGTTTAAAAAAACGAATAAATCGGGCGTGGTATTTAAAGAGGTATATATAAAAATATATAAACTATATACGTGGTTTATATAAACTCGCTCAAATCCCTCGTTTAAGTCTTGATTTGCCTGCGGTTCAGTTTTCACAGCTCAGCACTGAAAGGGTTATACGGAAATCAAAGTGCAGGAACAGTCAACGAATTAAAAAAGTCAAAGGAATTTCGGAATCTGGTTTGCCGACAGTTTTTATTTCAGATTGCAGAGCATGAATAATTAAGGAAGCATGTGAAAGATCTCATTGTCCATAAGTTGCTGTAACTTCTCTCGCGCGGCAGAACTTTTTTTCGGCTGCTGCTTTGATAAAGCACCGCGTGGACAGGCCAAATCACCTGGATGCCACGACCCTCTTGAAATCCGTCAACAGTACAATTTGTTTATTCTGCTGAGAGTGAGTGAAGTTAGCGAGGTGCATGTTGACACGGAAGACAGAGTTACGCTTTCACTTTTTTGAGTGTGCAACAATCGCGCGTTTGAAATAAAGTATCTCAATCATGATAAAACTGCTTTTTCTAACTCTACAGGGTTTAAATACACGGAAAAAGCGACGAAAATAACATTGAGCAGAAAATGGGGTAAAGCATAGAAAAATTAACTCATTACCTACTTAAGAAAAAAGTTGTTTACATTCTACGTAACATTGAGCTTGCTTTGATTAATAAATAAAAAATGCGTAAAACTTCAAAAAGATATCTGTATTCTGTATATGTGACAGTGATGCCGTTTTTGGTATAGTTATTCGAATTTTTCATTAATTTTGAGTTAGAACAGATCGGATAAGGGTCTGTTGCAAACTTTTGCTACAAGAATAATTAAGTGTGTTTAATCTAATGTAAAATCGCCTGAAAAGTCCACTGGCATCAGAAAGTCATAAAATGCAATAATTAACTCACAAGAGGCGTTTAGTGAAATCCAAGATGGCGGAGAAAAATCGAGCAATTTGTATGCATGCACCACGAACATCCAAAGATAGCAAACCTCACAATATCGATCACAACCAATCACAACGTAAAAAACACATAACCTCTAGCTCCAGTGAGGCTGTCAAAGTTGGCCATCCTTGGATGTTCACGGTGCATGCATAGTGCATACAGATTGCTCGATATTTCCCCCATATTGGATTTCATTAAACGCCTCTTGTGAGTTTATTATGGCATTTTATGACTTTCTGGTGCCACAAATGAACTTTTAAGGCGATTTTACATTAAATTATACACTCGTAATCGTTGTAGCAAAAGTTTGCAACAACCCATTATCCGATGTTTGACACTATAGTTGAAACCCTTTACTCGTGTGTGAGAGATGTTTCTTAGCCGTCAGGCGTATCTAACCAAAACAGAGGTCGAATCCACTATGGTCCGAAATCGAAAAAAAAATGGCCAAAAATCAATAAAAAAAAATCATCAGAAATCATCAATTTCTTTTTTTCCCGCGGCTGAATTTAAAACTTTCCAATGGCATTCATTCTACATTTTAAAATTTCTTGTCAAAAATCTTCCGTGTCATTAAAAATTTGGGCTTGAATTCTTATAAACGATAAATGGTGAGAAATTTACTTTCTGATTTTTGGTCTCTTTTTTAAGGTTTCAGACCATAGTGCGACGTGATGTTAAGCGCTCATCAAAGCAGGCAAAAGCACGCCACGCTTCTCACAAGTCTAAAACCAAACAAACAAATCAGAGCTGACATTTTTTTTACCTATGCTTAACGTCATTTTTCAACTAACCGAACAAAAGATTGATGTCTTTGGTTGAACAAAAGATTTCACAGTTCAGTTCGGTGTATGACTGGAATGCGCAAAAGACTCGCATATACATGTAATATTTTTTTAATCGGTGGAATTATTTTAAATTTTTAGAGTTTCCGGTTTGTCAGTGACGACTCCATCGGTTTTGAAAATATCACAGATAGAGTTTTTTTTGGTGTACACTTATACTCTGATGTGAGCCGATCTGTGTAAGCTTTATGCCAACCGGTGGAATGATCGGTGAATTTAAAAAAAGTCATTGTAAATATGCACAAAATGGCAGCTCTGCAAAAATGTTGCCTCCGAAGGTTTGATTAAGATCTGTGTCGTTCTCTCTATTCTCTTATAAAAATTTGAGGCCCAAGAGCCAGTGGCGCTTTTGGCGATTTTTCAGTGTTATTTGGCAACGCTGCATTTCGTCCCTTTAAACCCATTCAAAACATCGATTAAGGAAGTGCACTCTGCAACTTCAGAGTTCGACCTTTTCATGCGTTTAAAAGGACAAAATTCAGTGTTGCCAAATTGCTGACACACCGCTGTTGTTGGTTCCTTCATGGACCAATTTTTAGAGGCAGCGGCCGGTGAAAATTGAGCCTTCTTCATGTTTTTATCTATACATGCGACTTCTTTTTGATAGAAAGAGCTATGGTAAAGAGTGAAAAGGGAAAATTTGAGATACAAAATAATACAACCTTCATTAAAGCGTTTTCCCAAAAACAATTTTTGGTTTTCTAATATTCGGAGTAATATTCGTATAAACAGGTCTCATAACAGGATGAAAACCTCTTTTTTAATGACTTCAGCTTTGAAGCTTTGACTTTGCGAAAGAATGACTTCCTTGTGAGGTCTTTTCCCTTTTTTCTCTCTTTCACTCGCTATGCCTGATTTATAAAACTTCTTTGCGAACAATGAACATTTAAAGTCATGCATTTTCAGGCGATCTGAATTTGTACTTACAAGAAGAGAGAGGTATTGGGCGTTCAGCTGCAAGCATTTAAAGAAGTCAATTACAGTATGACTGACTCGGCCAGCAAATGTGTGTTTTGCGCCAGTGTGAGTGTTTGAGTATTTGAGTGTGTGCTCAATGTTTAGTGTTCACAGATGGAATGGGAATGAGAGTTGATTTAACGACAGTATCCGTTCAAATCCTGCGTTGCCAAACCGCGTATAGATATCCTAGTATGCTATTGACTCATCCCGGGCCGGCTAAGAACATGAGAAATTCGATTTTCCCCAAAACTGCTTTTCAATTTTAAAAAAGTTATAATGAGAGGAATTAATGGAAATTTCAATTATCAAAATCAACCTGAGCCTTTAAAAAAAAAAAAAAAAAAAAAAAAAAAAAAAAAAAAAAAAAAGCGTATGAACTTCCGCAAAATTGGATCACTACTTATAATCATTTGACGACGAAGTTTAATTAAAATTGGTAGAGTCAAATTTTCCTAGAGTTTTATAGTTTAAGGTTAGTTATGGATTCAAAATGCTTTTAAGCTTCAGGATTGATAAGTAACGTTGCGCTAGCCAGGTAACGTTGCCCACCTTTTAGCGCATCAGGTAACTTTGCGCTACCAAAATGCATCAAGGACGCATCAATGAGCGGTTTGGATGGCAAAAACTCGAAACGGGTATAAGCATCGTGATTTGTCAAATCCCAAAACTCAAAATGTGACCGCGTCTGTGAAAAGGGTCCTATGTTCCTGAGTCTAATTTTCCAGGACGGCGAGTTAGGCGAGTTTGATCGAAAAATGCGTAATCGAGTTTTAGACGGGAAGCTCTCCCCAGCAGCCTCAAAAGTTAGCTTTGGATGCGGTGTAAATCATTCATTATTGCCACTCCCCTGAATACGCATCCTAGCGATATAGTGTCGGAATCAGGAAAAGGGACCTTCGTTCCTCAATGTAATTTTACATAAGCGGAACTGAGGTCTCTCTTATTTGTTTAAAACTTAAATCACACCATAACTCCTGTTTAGTTTGACATTTTTTGGGAGTTTTTTTGCGTAGAAATTCTCAAGAAACCCTTTCCTATGGAGTGGTAGAGCTCGTTTCAGAAATGTAGGCGCACCAAAACCATAATCTTTGGCGCTTTTTCAACTTTTATTCCTTCAAATCAATACCGAATTTGCCCCTGACTTCATTATTTTGTGTTTAAAGTGTTCCTCATTGAAAAGTGAACACTCAATTTCATTTTCATTCATTTTCATCGAGTAATATCAGAAATAATGTTGACGAATTCCAAAGATTATCGGTCTTGGTGCACCTACACTTCTGAAACTACCTCTACCCATATCTCAATTTTGACTTTCCAGACACTAAGATCGCTTTTCACTGACGCGTTCACAAATAATGTGTCTGCTCGAAAAAGAGCACGAAAATAGAATTGAATAAACCGCAAATGGAAAGTATCTTGACATTTAAAAAACAAAAAACAAACAAAGAAACAAATAAAAAATAAAAAAATTCCAAAACTTTAGGAAATTATGGACTATTCATTTGCCGACAAACTGAAAGAACTGTTGAAAATTCAGAAATAAAAAACCGTCGAATTGCTTTTCTTTCACCCGACAATTACTACAACTTTCATTTTCTCAAAGAATTTTTCCATTTCTCCAGAGCCTGTGTGCAAGCGCATAAAAAATCTCATTACACAAAATGAAGAATGTCTATTCATGATGCGAATTAAGGGAAGTAAGAGACAGACACAGAGAAGAAGTGTACTCCCGTTGAACGTGCGCTAAAAATGATCGACACTCGCGGCGCGCTAATGAGCACAACAAAAATAGGTTGGATCAAAGTCACGGTCAGCGTATCAATTCCTATCAAGAACACACTAACACTGTCCCACGCTGAAATTACCTCACCAAAAATGTTCGCTCTTTAGAAGTTCAACTTTTAGCTCCTGTCTGTATAGCTATCTTAGTATTAAGTCATAGAGACTCAACCCAGGATCCATTTATCAACACGTCGCGTCGCGTCAGTCCGAGAGCTCTGTACTCTGTAATCTTTGAACTCTTCCAGGTTTGAGAACCAGAATAGTTCGTTGTTGATTTTTGTAGAAACTAAATGTCTTTCAACAAAATATTTATTTTTTTGGTAGTTAACGTTGGGGGGGGGGGGAGATTCCTAAACCTAATATTACCAGGAGCAAAACGATTTATTAACAGAGGAATTTTACCACTTTTACCAGAAAATGTTGTGGTTTCCATCGAGTCTGGTCATAAAGTACCAGAATTACCTCAATTTTTTTTAGAACGCTGGTAAAAATACCTGAATTCTGCTAACAGTACCAGAAATTTCCTCAGTTCACACAGCGTTGTTCCTCTGGTACTCTTTTTTTTCAGTGCACTGAAATAAGGGTTGCCAGAAGCATGACAATATATGAACCTATTCAAGGGATAGTAAATACAATTACCAGAATTCTAGTAATTACACCATAGTTCTTGAATTTTTTTTAGGAAATTCTGGCTCTATGACCATATTCTGGTATTAACACCAGAATTTGCTGGTCAAAGTACTAGACTTTCTATCGTTCACATATCGTTGTGCTTCTGGTAATATGACTAAAATCTGGTATATAGGACAATCGCTTTATTTTCAAAGTATGCAATGATTCAATGATTCAATGGTCCCATTTCCTTGAACTTTCCTGGAGTCAGCGGAAAGTGCCGTTACCGTGGAATCATCTTACCATCGCCGTCTACTAAACAAACAAACAAAAAATCTTTGTAACGCGTACCTATAAACTTTGTAGAAAAACAAGATTTATAGTTCAAGATACCCCAGTGTTGCCAGATCGAGGGTAAAAAGCCGTATCGTCCCAATTTAAATCAATGTAAAACATACGGCTTTTTTCACCCCAATCTGGCAACACTGGGATACCCAGTCTTTCGTGCACCTTGATATGCTCAAACTTTTCGCTGGCCTATGACTTTTTTTCTGTGCATTATTTCCGGCATTTTCGATTTGAGGATCCTAGCTATTTTAATGTGCTAGTCTCAAACGGTTTAAACTCATATTCTAATATGAGGATATAATAGTAAAAACAAACAATAATAAAAATAATTATTCTTGGAAATCCTTTCAGTTTCGGAGTTTTTTTTTTTTTTTTTTTTTTTTTTTTTTTTTTTTTTACCCCTACTTCTTTCCATTTTATCTGATGACACAGGAAACGAGGAGGAAGCAGCCATGCAGCCAGTGCGGACAGAGCAGTGATGAGTCGATGAGTCGTTGGTACGGCAGCGACGCGACGGGAGATGCGATGCGTTGGCGACCGTCCAGATAGGATACTGCACGCCTCACGCCGAGCACCGAGCGCCTCACGCCGAAAGCCGCGACGCACTGTGTGGGATTTGACCGATCTAGCGAGAAAAAAGTCCGACCAATGACTTTCTTCCGCGATAAGTGTTACAAGGGGGTTTAAAAGGTCGCTGATCACAAATCTGAAGTCAGATTTTATGAATTTTAATGTCAAGTGCTCTAAAAGCCCAAAAACTGTCAAAATAATTTTATAAAAAAGAATAATAATGAAAAATAAAAAAATATTCCTCTAAAAAACAGGGGATCAGTTTTCAACAACGCTAATTAATGAAACGTTCACATTAAATGAATTGGTCCTTTAAAAAAATGCCCGGAATAATAAAAAAAAAGGAAGAAAAAAATTGCTGACTGCCCGGGATTCGAACTGCAAAACTTTCGATTCTGGAGTGGCACCGCAACCGACTGAGCCAGTGCGACGGGATGAGTGAGGGGGAGTTTCCATTCATACAAGTAAGCGAGTACAGAAAATGCGCAGTACGTGGCGCGACGAGCTCTCACAAGCACTTCAAAGTGTGGTCTGAACTGGCGATTCTCACTTTTCAAATTGATATTATTTTCGTGGGGGCACCTTGTGGCAGCTACTGTTTTCATGGATTTGTTCTCTGAAATATGGGCTTTCACGTGGTGTAAACCAAAGTTCCGCCAAACGCCGCCAAATTTAGTTATTGTCCAATAAAGATCACGATTTACATAAACTTGAGGAGTTGGAGAACGTTTCATTCGAGGCTTTGAAAAAACCATTAGAAAGGACATTGAGTAAATAAAATAGGGTGCAAAATGATCAGCAGACCATCCTCTACAACATGCAACCAACACTTTTTCCGAAACTGTAACACGTATACTTAAAATAGCATCAAATCTAAGGCTAAGAAAATGATCGTAGGAAATGTCGTAACCAAACTATGGCGGAAGCCAATGTTCAAGCTGTTTTACACTAATCGGATCGAAGAAAATGTATAAACAATACATATATTCGTGATCAGCATATCCTCACCTTTCATTTTCATCCATTTCGAACAATTTTAAGCAACTTGATTTTTCGACTTTTTCTAGCTAGATCGGGCATATCCCACACTGTGCGACGGAGAACGAGAAAGAAATAACAAAGCAAAAACCGCAAATGTGTAAGCACCGCATCGCAGCGCCGCGCGTCGCACCGCAACGAAAGGCATACGATACGTGATACGCGCCAGTAACGCATCAAAACTGATTCCGCGCGGTGCGGTGGTACGGCAGCGCAGCGCGACGGTTTGGGGTCAATCTCATGACCCTTAACCACGACACACAGTGATCTGAATAAGCCAGTGGAACCAAACAGTGACACTATCAAAACAAAAGGCATTCTTGCAAACTTATGACACAGCTATGAAAGCTATCAAACGCAAGGTAAAACAACTTGAAAATGACGTTTATAACACCAATTGTTCCATAAAAATCTGACAAACTTGAGAAATGCTTTTGAACGAAAGTCCAGTGTGCCTTTCGTATACGAGTCAAAATACTGGGGAGTCACATCCATATCTGTTACTCTACAATTTGGGGTCAATCTTATGACCCTTAACCACGATACTTAGTGATCCAAATAAGCCAGTGGGACCAAAAAATGACACAATCAAAACAAAAGGTATTCTTGCAAACTTATGACACAGCTATCATAAAGATAGGTTAAACGCAGAGCAAAATAACTTGAAAATAACGTTTATAACACTGATTGTTCCATAAAAGTCTGACAAACTTGAGAAATGCTTTTGAACGAAAGTCCAATGTGCCTCTCGTATAGCGAGTCAAAATATTGGGGAGTCACATCCATATCTGTTACTCTACGGTTTGGGGTCAATCTCATGACCCTTATGACCCTTCACCACAACACACAGTGATCCTAATAAGCCAGTGGAAACCAAAGAATGGCAAATCAAAACAATGGGTCAGTGGCAAACTCATGTTACCTACTGCCATAAAAATGAGCCAATTAGTGCGGGGGGGGGGGGGGGGGGGGGGGGGGGAAAGAAAAAAAAAAAAAACACATGAAAATAACGTTGAGAGAATCGAATTGACCCAAAATTACCTTTCACACTCGATGTATGCGCCCCTTTAGGACTCACCGACAAAAAGATTGCAAGATAGACCATTTTAATTTAAAGGATCAAACATGAAAAGTAAGTAAAAGTAAGAGAAAGAGAGGGGAAAAGCCGAAAAGGTTGATCGCCACTGATGATTTCAAGTAGTTTAAATTTTTCGTACACAACGGATATCTGTGGTCTATCTTGTAAATTGAAGGCGCGTCATAAAATGCCACAGTTCACGAATCATTGCAATGATTGCAACAATGATTGATTCATAATCATAACATAACTCGTTCTTGAAACCATTTGTAATGCAAGAAGAATCGTCAGTATAATTGTGTGTAGTTGTTACCTATTTCTACCAAGTTTCATTTTTGCTTATCTCTCGATTTGAAGGCGCTTTGTGCAATCATCTACTTCTTGAATAATTTCACTTGATTTCGTTCAGCATCAAAGCGATGTTTTTAGACTGCTGCACGTTCATGTTCATACTTGGTCTGAGGCATGAAACGAGGGTGTTTTGTGCATTCATAGGTATACTTCTTCATTTCGAAACTGTTTATTCGTTATTCGTTTAACTGCGGTTCATCAATAGTGATTCTAGACGATACGGATACATAAAAACGTACTCAAGAAAAAATTGAGAAGGTACAAAAGTATATTTAAAAAAAATTGAAAGTTCAATAACACTTCCGTATTTGGTTTTAGTTTCTATCCAGTACCCAGTTTGCGTGCGCTTTCGCAATTAAATGGTTCAATACCATCTTTTTTTGGATAACTTCGACAAAAAAAGAAAAAGAAATAAAGCAATTTGCTACCTAGCAGAAATAATTTACTGTATATTGATCAGAACCCTGGTGAGTACATTCAAAAGTGATTTAACATCAGCATAGAGTAGAACCAAGCGGAATAAATTGTAGGTTTTTCTGGAACCGAGAAATCTCAAGACACGTAAGTGGAAAAATGTAAGACAATTCGACATATGTTATATAGATTGACGTTAAAGATTTAAATAAGGAAAAATTTGCAAATCAAAGGCGTCGTTTGATTTGAGGCGTAAAATAAATTATTGAGGAAAAACTTTGAAATTTAAAAAATTTCTAAAGATGGAAAAAAAACAATGAGTTAAGTCTTTTGAAGAGCATTTCAAACATAGGAAAAAAAGTAAGTCAATGAACAAAAAAAAAAATCGAAAAGAGCTGAAAGTCAACTTATCAAAACGCAAACATTATTATAGTCATTTTCAAATCACACGTCAATGCAGCTCGAGACCTCATATCGAGTGGGTTTGGTTATTGAGGAAAAACTTTGAAATTTAAAAAAATTCTAAAGATGGAAAAAAACAATGAGTTAAGTCTTTTGAAGAGCATTTCAAACATAGGAAACATAGGAACATAGGAACATAGGTGCATGGCCGTAGCCAGGAATTTATCTTTCTCTCTCTTTGCCCCTTGGACTGCATGCGTTAAAAAAGGACAGAAACAGGGACTGCTGGAGTCACGTGATGGGCGATGGCCGCCCGATGGCCCCTCTCTTCATCTCTTTCTAACACATGCGTTCAAATTGGTACAGAAAGAGAAAGACCACTTTCCTGACTACGGCCCCGGGTTGGTGCACTACAAAAACTAAAACAAGGCTTTTAAAAATCTAAATTTCAAGCAATTTTTTTGAGGATGCAGAGAATCACGGTTAAAAATCCTCATAAAAAGGCAAAACCTCCTGAGAGCTTGGAAAATAAAATCAAAATGCGCGGTTTGCATGATTTTAAAAAATAACTTTCACGGGCCCCCGCAAATGTTCACTTACAGCTCAAACCAGCACGAAATGAAAAATATTTCCTGTTAAATGACGCAATAATGTTGATAAAATAAAACTTGGAAGTTATTTTTATAAGAATTTACTGGGAATGTATGAGTCAATGAGACCGCAGTTCCGTTTGATTCGCTATTCTCGCTTGAAGCTTTGAAGTGCTTTCTTCTGTATCCCCTCAAAGTTGTATTTTCTCATACAAAAAAATTTTTGTTTACAAGAATACACCGATTACTGACGCATATACGTCGACTCTAGTGAGTCTGTTGCACACTTTTGCTCCACAGTAATGTAGCACAGTGTTTTTTAAACGTAAAATTTAACGAACATAACGATGGGCACATTAAAAACTCTAAAAAGCCGCTATTTAACATGGAATATAGCCTTAAAAATCGCGAGCGCCTTCAATTAGATGGTTAGGCAAATAAACACCGCGAAGTAGGAATATTTAACTACCCACTGAATTTAAGCGAGCAAGCGATTGTATCATTATTATTATTTCCGTACAAATATGTTACTTCCTCACTTTCCAAAGGATCGAGAAAAAGGTGTGATCATTACAAGTTAAAAAATCATGACCCCCCCCCCCCCCCCCATTCCTTGCCATTCATAAACCCCACCTGAACTCCCGAAAACAATAATTTTTTATTTTAAGAATAAGAGGGAAATGGTGAGCGGAAAGACGGTCAAAGTTCAAAACGCTCTCTTCATGGTTACCACTGTGAGGCGACACCGGACGTCTATAAGATGCTTCGCGGACGTCAATTCGTTGCGTGCGGACAACGCTACGCGTAGCGTCACTAGACGGGCCGGGCGGGAGGGAGGAGGGGTCCGTGGCAACAGCGCGCGTTATGTCTCGCATCTCACGGCAAATCGGGTGAATTGTGTTGAGGTACACTACTCCGCACTTGCACGACGTAAGTACTTACGTCGACGTAGCGATGAGCAATGCGTGAAGTAAGTGAGCGAGAATCAATGATTCGGTGAGTAAACAATACACAACTAAAATAAAAATAACTCGCGCATCTCTGAGATTTTCTCTCCCCAACAAATATACCTAGCCTTTTTACAAATAAGTCTTATTAAAAATTGCATAGAGCCGAAGTTGGTTTGAAGCTAGGGACCAAAAAATGTTACGTCCGCATGGTCCCGCACGCAGATGATCGGTGAGCACTTACAGGGGGTTAAAACCACACGCAACTAATCTTAACCCTTTTAAAAACCAGGTTAGTTCAAGAGAACACCACTCCTCCGTTTCTACAGGGAAAGTAGTTAACTGTTCGTACTTGATGGAGTTGGAATTGCCTATACGACGAGTTGAAGGCGCCCGACGAGACCTTATCCATTGTAGTGTTTTCATCTATATTTGCGTTTGTCTGGAATGAATACTGAATCGATGTGAAGTAGACTAGAGGTGAAAAACGAGTATACTCGGGCTTGGTCCATAAGGGGTTAAATACGCACCATCAAACGTCTTTCGAAGGACCGTCAGGCGCAACATACTCTGGTCCCAGAGGTCCTCCAACGCCAATTTAAGTTTTATTAAAAAAGATTATTCCTTCCCGTCTTGGCCCTCTAATGACACCATCAAAGGCCATTTTTTTCGATAAACAATTTTTTTCCCCGTTTTATACTTGAAAACCCTCCTCGGCTCAATCTCAACTTCAATTTGAAACAGAGCAAATTAAGAAAGTAATTTCCTTATTTTTTTTTTTTTTTTTATATATCGATCAAAAAAACGCTTTATGTAAAAAATATATATCAAGACGGAGATTGTTTGGAGCCAGAGGTCCCCGAACGCAATTCGAGACGATGCATCGTTTTACCATAAAATAGTCTATGAGCATTGAACAGCGAATTGAGCGAATGGATAGACCTCTTAACCGTACATTTTCGTTCTTTTTTCACAACGTGATTTCATTCCTTCATCGTCGGTTGACTCGTATAATATCCAGGGCTGCCGTTTTGCGTATAATCAATACTATTTTTCTATTAATTCACCGATGATTTCACCGGTTGAGAAAAGATTACACAGTTCAGTTCAGTGTATGACTGTAATGCACGAAAATACTCTTATCTGAAATCTTTCCTTAATCGGTGGAAACTCCGTTGATTAATTAAAATATCCGCAAGTTTTTTAAAGTCATCGACGACTTCACTGGTTGAGAAAAGATTACAGATGCGAGTATTTTAGTTTATTACAGTCATACACTGAACTGAACAATGTAATCTTTTCTCAACCGGTGGAATCATCGGTGAATTGAAAAATAGCATTGATTATATACGCAAAACGGCAGCCCTGATAATATCCGTCGAAGGTGTAGTAAAAGGAGAGTGGTTGCAATGAAGCAATTGCAACGGCGATTTGAGGTTTTGACGGTTACCATAGTTATCGTTGCAAACTATAAAATAGAAGGAATAATAATTTTGAGGTTGGACCTAACCGGTTTGCAACTTGGGATGGGGAAAGGCGGGGGACAACCGCAGTGGCAGCGACTCTCGACTTCTTCTTCCCCGGCCGCGGCCCTTTCATACGTGAGACGCGATGCATAGGGGCCTGGCCGATGGCCGTGGCTTAGGGCCCGCGTAGAAATGGTAAAACGGTGGCGGCAAATGCGACTAATTTCTTTTTCTTTTTCTTTTTTTTCACCGTCTTGCAAGAGGCCATCTGATGCGATGGTCGGTCAGTCAGTGGCTGATGGTAAAGGACATCGCTCCGGAAGGGGCTGGCCTCCGGAGATGAGCAAAAAAATGCGCCACGGCCCGGGAAAAAGCGAGATAAGTGGTCCGCATTCTAGAACGCGCAGGTGTATACTGTTAATACGGGGTGTCCACTGTCTTTTCTATACATGCTATAAAAACCACCCCCGCCTCAGACCACACTCATAATGAGTGGATAGAGGCAAAATTCCGAAGTACTAAAGACAAAAGAATTTTACAATTGCAGGTGTGCGTTCTATCCACAGGGTGCCTCTTTTATCTTCATTTTTTATATCCTCTCTCTAAAAATTCTCTGATTTTTCTTTGGTGCACGGTCTTTGATTATAAAACGGATTTTCAGCATCCCTCCATCATTTCAACTTTTTTTATACACACCATTTTGTTATGATTAAACTATTACACTTTTTATACACGATGAAAGATGTGATTTTCTAATATTAAAAAAAAAAATTTAAGGTATTCGTGCCGGTCTCTTCAAATATTGACGTAAAATTTAAAAAAAAAAAAAAAAAAAAATTGTAAAATTGAACAAAGATACCAACGCTCTGAACAGCGTGTACTGTATATTCCTTCCATCGAAGTTTTTTGATCCCCAAGCACCCTTCTCAAACTTGTCATACTATCTTTTTACGGCCACCGATAAATTTGAATATAAATTTTTAATGGAAATCACTGGGTCACGCAGTAGGTCAAGTACATATGGGCCTAAAATTTGATTTTTTTGATGAAGAAAATGAAAACACTTGGTGAACTGAGTTCAAAGGTGCCTTTGTTTTTTTCCTGGAGTATCACTTTTTTTGATACACGTGAAAAATTGCAAACAATTGTGGTGGTTGTGACGAAGTGGCGGCTCGTGCAATTTGGCAACCATTTTTTTTGCCATTTAAACCAATGCAAAAGTATCGATTTATTAGGGGTGTGATTGCCCCTCCCGAAGATCGATTGTCTCACATAGGTTTAAATGGAGAGAAAAGTTGTTGCCACATTGCACGAGCCGCCACTGTTGGACGTCATAAAAAAATACGTAGGGTCGAAATTTACCCCCGGGAACTCTGATAATTTGAGAGAGTAAGTTTAAAAAAACCTTTTTTTTTCCCCAAAATTTCGATGGGATCTAGTGCATCTGAGGTAGTCTTCGACAATTTCTGAGAAATTGAGTGAAGTCGGTTCGATCTCAATCAATCCAATCTCAATCAATCTCAATCAATCTAAACCTCGATAAATTTAATCGACCGAGGGTAAATTAATTGACTGATGGTCAATTAATTGACCGACCGTCAATTAATTGACCGATGGTCAATTAATTGACCGACCGTCAATTAATTGACCGATGGTAAATTTAAATTGACCGACCGTCAATTAATTGACCGACCGTCAATAATTGACCGACCGTCAATTAATTGACCGACCGCCAATTAATTGACCGACCCCCAAATTAATTGACCGACCGTAAATTTAAATTGACCGACCGTCAATTAATTGACCGACCGTCAATTAATTGACTGATGGTAAATTAAATTGACTGATGGTCAATTAATTGACTGATGGTAAATTTAATTTGACTGATGGTCAATTAATTGACTGATGGTCAATTAATTGCCCGACCGTCAATTAATTGACCGACCGTCAATTAATTGACCGACCGTCAATTATTGACCGACCGTCAATTAATTGACCGACGTAAATTTAAATTGACCGACCGTCAATTAATTGACCGACCTCAATTAATTGCCCGACCGTAAATTTAAATTGACCGACCGTCAATTAATTGACTGATGGTCAATTAATTGACCGACCGTCAATTAATTGACTGATGGTCAATTAATTGACTGATGGTCAATTAATTGACCGACCGTCAATTAATTGACTGATGGTCAATTAATTGACCGACCGTAAATTTAAATTGACTGATGGTCAATTAATTGACCGACCGTCAATTAATTGACTGATGGTCAATTAATTGACCGACCGTCAATTAATTGACCGACCGTCAATTAATTGACCGACCGTAAATTTAAATTGACCGACCGTCAATTAATTGACCATCGCTAAATTAATTGAGATATCGTCAATTAATTGAGATATACTCAATTATTTGAGAAATCGGTAACGCACAACATTCCTCATCATTTGCCTGTTTGTCGCTCCAGCTCAAGTCTTGACCAGTCTCGTCGCACGCCGCGTCGGCCGTCGCGTCTCCGCCCCCTTCTACGCAACACCTATACAGGGTTTTAAAAAAAAAGGATCAGGGGCGAATATTTCGGAAACAGCTTCGATTTTCGAAAAACGCTCAAACACGTTTTCGCATAATTGGAGGGGGACATCTTTTGGGGGGGTTTTCATTTTCGGCCCCCCAAGGGGGGCCGGGGGCGGGGGCACCACCCCTTAAATTGCATATTTAAATTTAGGGAACCCACTTATTATTACAGATTTGGAAAGAATTTAAAATTCTAAGATTTTTAACGCAAACCGCATGTCAATATCGATTTTCATCTTCGATACATCGAACTTCAAAGTTCGATATCGACCAATATTAAAAAAATCAGAACTTCTCCAAAAAAGGTCGGTTTTTTAAAAAACTAAGTGCGTAAAGTACTTTCCAGAACGAGCACTTTTCAAATAAAAATACACCTTTTGCATAAAATTTACATTGTTGCCTTTTTGGAGCCCGGGAATATTTATAAAAATCATCGAACATTTTTAATTCGATGTTTTCTTAAAAAACGACCCAAATTCAAAATATTGGCTCCGAAATTGTCCGATGGGGGTTAAATATGCTAAAATACGATAATAAATTGTCAAAAGACTCAGAAATGCCTAAAAAAATGATGTGATCAAATTCTGAAATTGAGCCAAAAATGTGTTGTTTTAATTAATGAAACGAGACTTTTAAGAGCTTTTAAGCGTATTTCAGCACACATTACCCGTTATTGGATAATTTTGGAGCTAATAATTTAAACTTGGATCGTTTCTCAAAAAAAAAACGAATTAAAAATGTTCGATAATTTTGACAAATATTTCGGGGCCCCAAAATGGCAACAGTGTAAATTTTATGAAAAAGGTGTATTTTTATTTAAAAAGTACTCGTTCTGGAAAGTACTTTAGCCACTTAGTTTTTAAAAATCCGACCTTTTATGGAGAAGTTCTGTTTTTTTGAATATTGGTCGATATCGAACTTTGAAGTTCGATGTATCGAAGATGAAAATCGATATTGACATGCGGTTTGCTTTAAAAAATCTTAGAATTTTAAATGCTTTCCAAATCTGTAATAAAAATGGGGGGTCCCATTTGAAATATGCAATTTAGGAGGGTGGTCCCCCGTCCCCGGCCCCCCTTTGGGGGTGCAGAAAGTGCCCCCCCCCCCCCCCCAAAGAGCCCTCCTCCAAATAAGCGAAAACGTGTTTGAGCGTTTTTCAAAAATCGAGCGGTTTCCGAAATATTCGCCCCTGATCCTTTTTTGTTACACACCCTGTTTTTTCGTGCATGCTGTTCTCACCATGGACTTACAGATAACAGACCCCAAACGAATTTGCGCTATGGTGCGCGTTTTGTAAACACTCACCCTTCCTTCCCCTCCTCTTACCTCTTCCACTTGCCTCTCTCGTGCGCATTGCTTGTCCCGCTTGCTCGCTCGAGTTGAGGTTTTGATCTTGAAATATTTTCGGCAGGAGTTTCATCTTTCATTTCATGCCTTGTGCCGCTCTTCTACCAACCCCGGCTTTCTGCTATGCCACCCTCTGCCCTCCCCCCGCAGCTTAGTGCTCATTGTATATTGTTTATGATTATTTTTTTACAGTGGGTCCAGGTCCACCCTTTGCTTTATTCATTCCCATATCACCGCTTTTGCCTCTGCTTGCTCTCTTAACCAGTGATCAGTTTTTTCTTTGCCTCTCCATGTAGCTACTTGATCGCCTTATCCTCCTTCTTTAAAGCTAAATTTTTGAGTCTGTTGAAGGGAAACTCAACATCAAAACTCGCGCACGCCCGCTTCGGGTTCTTACATAGTGGTATGGACCTGAGATCATGTAAATATTTAATCATTATGGCGATCAAGAAATTTTAAAAGGCGAAGTAAAGTGTCAAGTTGGTCACAATCATAACTGGTCTCGTCTCTGGTTTGGAAAAATGGGAGAAAAAGTTTCAAGAAGTTGGATTAGTGAATTTTTTCTACTGAAAAAAGAAAAAATCGAGGAGAATCTTGTTAGAAACTTTAGACACCCAGGGACGGATTTGGAGGGGTGCAAAAAGGGCATCTGCCCACATCGGAAAAAATTGTGGGATCGGAAATATTTTCTGTGATAGAAAAAAAGGGATGGAAGGAAAAGAAGGGAAAGAAAAAAAAATTAAAAGGGAAAAAAACTCAGCCCCAAAATTTCTACGGTGAAATAAAATGTCAAATAAAATAAAACTTACAAACATTCGCCCCCCCCCCCCCCCCAAAACGAGCAGACGAGCGAGGAAGCTGCTTCAGCCTCCAATTAAAAGCCATAAAGCAATGCGAAAGACAGAGACACAAGGGCGTGTCCAAAAAAATCCAGACGGGGGGGGGGCATCATTTAGCGCGTGAATATCACATTTTTCACATTCAGGCAATTATTACATTTTCCCTCTTACTTTGACGTTTTTTGGGGACTGCATCTCTACCCCTTTCCCCGGTATATGCCCTTGCAGATAGAATATGTCCGCCATTTTGAGAAACTTCAAATTGAATCCGAAAAACTGTTTCCATTGGCTCTTATTACGGCAGTTTCCATTCTGATTGTTTTATTTTAAGCTTTAATTTATGAATAGTCCTTCGAGTTATGTGTATTACATCAAAAAAAATAAATAAATTGTGTATTTTGAAATTTTTTTTCGAAGTCAATTACCTGTCCATTTCATCCTAAAAGTTTCTTACACGCGTTTTTTTTTTAGATTTTTATGCATCATAGTGCATCTGGGTCTCGTTTGGGTTTCGTTCGGGGGGGGGGGGGGGGGGAAAAATAGATCATTTTGGAGTTGGTTTTCCTACATACAAAGGCGAGAATTGCATCTAAGAACACTCAAATTTTCAACATTTCGGGGGAAAGGGGGTTTAAATCCCCCATTAGCACATTGATAAACGGTGAGGAGCGGCGACTTCAAAATAGCTCCCAGAGGCGGCAAAAGGGTAAATCCGGGTCACTACTGAGGACATTAGAATAACTACGAGGATTGAACAAATCTCGTTTGTTTTTATTGATATTTGAACCAAATGTTTTACTGAAAAAAAAAAAAAAAAAACTCTCGAGAATGACCGTTTGAACTCTCTTGTTTGTGTGTTCTCACGCCAAGAAAGGAATTAACCAGAAATAATTTACTGTTGAAGGTTTAGTGAAAATTTTTTCAAACATTGACTCTTTTTAAAGATACGTTGAAAACTCTATCGAATCTACTTTAGGGATAAGGATAACCGAGCTCTTCTCTGCCTCCTTTTTTAACTACCCATATCTCACTTTTGGCAAGTAAATTTTCTCCAAAGCATCAACATTATTTTTTTTAAAAATTTGCCTCTTTTTTAATTCCTACACCACTGTTCATGGGCACCGGGATAAGGGGGGGGAAAACCCCTCTCCCCCGCCCAGACTTTAGGACACTAAAAACTTCACGATATTAACTGAAATGAGACATTTAAGGAATTAGGTATTGCCTTGATGAAAATTTCATTTTTACTTAAAACATAAAAGTTCTTGAAACTTCCAAGGACTCTTCTTCTCTAACCAGTTTTTTTTTTTGGGGAATTAAAAAGTCGATATTAAATGGCAACTTCAGGGCCGTAACTATACCGTAGGGCAGTCGCGGCAATGCCCCCCCCCCCCCCCAGGTTTGGGGGCCCCCAACGATATTTTTTTTCCATTCTTGTATGGGTTTTCCACCCTCATAGTTATACAAATATTTTATCAATAAGTTGGATTCATTCATTCATTAGGATGGACGGTCACTTGTTTCTTGTTTTATCATGACTTTTTCAGTCCGGCCTTTGCGCCGATCGAACAGCTTTAAGTTTTCGGCACTATTTGACTACGTTTTAAGTACCGGTTCAGCGTGATGTTACCGTACGCATTTTTTTTTTTGTCTTTCCGCCGGATTTTTGCTTCTGGTTATTTAAAAACGGATTTCTCCAATCAGTGCAGTGACTGCAGTATCCAGTGTTGCCAATGTAGATGGAGAACAGATACCTACGAACCAAGGTTATAGATTATACAGGTATGTTCAATGCTCATCTGACTTCACGCCACGAACTCAGTGGCGCGCAGTTCGAAATCACTGCAGTCAAGATGGCCGACAAAAGCAAAAACACAACGACTCACTTGGGCGACTTCGAGAGTATCGCCCGAAGTTGCCTGGGCGAGTCGGCCTATTTTTTTGCTTTTGTCGGCCATCTTGGCTCCCGTGATTTTGCACTGCACGCCACTGAATTTGTGGCGCGAAGTCAGATGAGCATGTCTGATAATCTATAACCTTGGGCTCTTATTGGTTCGCCAAAAAAGCGCTTGCGCCGCCATTTTTCTTACCGCGGAATTCAAAACTGAGATTTAGCACGGCAGTGGAAGTGGCGGTGAACGTAAACCTATTAACCTAACCTCCATCACAAAATTAAGATTAGTACACAGAGAAAAATAATTCGGTAAAATTTGATCACAGAAGTGTTTGGTTGCAGGAAACCGACATTTTCGGTCTCGAGTACCGAATTGTTCATTAGTACTACCGAAGTTCATTGGTAGTACCAAAGAACTTGAGTAGGGGCGGAATTTACTAATTTTAAATTTACCGAAGTCTTCGGACCTTCGGTACTCCCAAAAAAGTATTCGGTTCTCAGGACCAAAAATTTCGGTTTCCTGCAACGGAACACTTCGGTGATCAAAATTTACCGAATTATTTTCCTCTTTGCGGAACGAATTTCCCATGTTAATTTCCATAAGGCCTAAAACAGTCTTGCACCACGATTACAGCCAACCAGAGGCTTGCCCGCGTTTTCGATCTCTTATCTGCTTTGACCATCGCACGCAGGCCTTCCATTCAATTGTGACTCTTGTTTTCTCTTTGCTTGGTGACTTGGTCTTTCAATTTTTTTACCCCGAAACTGTCGCAACTCCACTCACACCTCACGCTTAGCGCTTATCCCTTTCTCGACTTCTTTCTGATCTCCTCATGTACGCCTCAAACCTCCCTTGTGAGTGGGGAAAATGTAATTTTGTAAACTGGGCCCAATAAATGTACGGTACAGACGGTCCTTGTTCTTTAACGTTAGGTGCAGTGCAGCCCTAACAAATCAGAAGCGAGGATTCGCTACTTGGGGTCAAGAACAACGGACCGTCCGTACCGTACATTTATTGGGGCCCCGGACACTCAAGATTTTACAAGAATACGGCCGAATCTAACCTACAAACAACAAAACCAATTTCCGACAGCTGATTGCTTTAGGCGATTTATTATTACACTGAAGCCATGCTCTACTAATTTATTTTTAGTAATTTCGAGGACGTAACAAGCACAAGCATAATCGTGCGAAAAATTGCTCTGATTTTTATAGGTTTATCAGCCGATGTATTTGCGGCTAAGACGGAAAATTCAAAAATCCTAAAAAGAGAAAAAAGAATAGAAAAAGAGCGGTCAAATTTAGCGAGTCTAGGTCCAGAAAGTTCTTAATTATTTGTAAGAAGTTGAATAAATGTGTTCAATTTGTGATTTTCCCCATTTGCTTGGATTGCAAGCGAAAAAGGAATAAAGGGGCATCAACTCATCAAAGATCTCGATGGTCAAATTTTTCTTGGGACCAAACGCATGAGAAGCAACAGAAAAAATTATCAGTTCTTTTCAGAAAGAAATATCAGAAGACAGCAATATTTCATTTACGAATATCTCGAGCTGTACTGAACCGATTTCAATAAAATTTTTGCTGGTTGGAACCAAATTCAGGCCTGTGTATAACTTGCGGTGAGTGCAAGTGTTTGGTTAGTACATGCTATGCAACACCCCCCCCCCCCAAATCCATTTGCTTTTTGAAGAGTGGTGAAGCGTGCGATGATAGGAAGGGAGCTTGTAGACATAAACGACAAGCTTCGCCAGGGTGTCAAAAACATCAAGGATTGGGGGGGGGGGGGGGGGTATTGGAAAATGATGGCATTTTATCTTCTCTTTTTTTTTCTTGGCCATATTTAAAACCATAAAAAAAATATTATGTTTTAGATATCTATGCAAGCCTACACAACACCCTAGGATTTTTTCTCCATATCACAGATTTAAATTGACGAAATGCAACGTTGCTACATTGCACGTTTCGCTAAATTAGTTCCGAACCAACCAATCTCCCAAACTTGAATATTAGGAGCAACAAAATTTAACTTCTTTTTTAAATATGTATGTATACTGTCTGTCCTTCCATGCAATTTTTCTCCTTCATTACTATATTGATTTTGTTTCATAAGTCCAAATTTTATCTTAGGCGCCCCCGCGGGGAGGCTTTTGCGTGTAATCCGGTAACGTTTCTATTTTACAAGTTTAAGAAAATTGTAGGCGAGTATACGATGGTAAATCGAATTATATGTTTTGAATGTGTTTAAATAGACCAAATGCAACGTTGCCACATTGATTACGCTCTTTGTGACAAGAGTGATAAGTTGAAGGCCGCATTTAAGTATTCTGATGTAGAGGATTCCTCCTAAAAGTGATTTGGGGGGGGGGGGGACTTTATGTAACACTGTTGTCATTTTTGAAAGGGGGTGTTTCTTTAATTTACCTAAATTGTAAGAGTGGAATAGCGATTTTTATGGGGAACATATTTAGGATGGGGCGAATAAAGGGAAAGGAAAAAAAAAAATAAAAATAGTAAATGCGACATTCCATAAAAAAGTTTGCGAAAAGCTCATCTAAAAACGTAATTTTTTTTTTTAACTTCGGGGGGGGGGATCCTTCCTTGAGATACAGCATTCGGAAGGGCGAGAAATTCTATGCCTTCTTGCGCAAATCGTCGGAGATCGTTATTGTTTTCCGTTTCCGATGTAATAAACGGTCAATGTTTTTAAACCCATTTTCATCAAAATATCACTCCTATCTTAAAGAGTCAGCATTTTCAAAGCGACGAATTTAAAATACTATAATAAGCAAGTACTTTTCCCAAATAAATACGGGTTCGCCAAAAATTTAATCTACATTTCCCTCTCATCTATTATTAAGGAAGTCGTCCATCGCAGTTTTTGAGGTTGCCTTCGCCTGAGAGGCAAACATTTTAAAAATAGGCGCTAAAAAAACGTTTACTATTTCAAAACTTCTTTGTCTGCAAGTAACTTACTTTACAGTTTTTACAGAATTTTCAACTCCTAAGGGGGGTTTTTGTGTTTTTTTTTTTTTTTTTTTTTTTTTTTTTTTTTTTTTTTTTTTCCCTTTTGAATTTTTAAAAAAGTGTTTTGATTTTTGAGAATGAACCAAGATAGAACGTTGACCTTGATCGGATCTCGACAGTAAAATAAAATAATAATAAAAAAAAAATTTAAACCGGAGTTTGCGCTGAAATGCTCAGTTTTGAGCACCTTTTCGTAACGATCGGAACAAGATATAAATTACTTGAAAATCATAAGTTTGGGCTAATCCTCCCCCCCCCCCTACAAAAAACGCCAATAAAAATTTTTGGGGAAAGCTTGAAACTAGCTCTCATACGGAAGAGTTGGGCAAACCCAAAAAATGAGAGTTAATGAAATGACTCCGGCAACACTGAAAACTGGATCTGCTACCTGAGCTGAGGAAAAAAAAACACACGGAAAGGGATAGGTCAATTGTAGAATTATTTGTAGATTAATTCGATTGATTCGGCGTTGCCTGACTCACCGAATAATTTCCGAATAATTTTTGCCCTACTCTGTCAGACAAACGGTAGGAAAATCGGGCCATAGGGGGACCAAGGCGGTAATAAAGGGACTGTAATAAACAAAAATTTTTCGCAGTCTTCGAGGGGATTTTTGGAAAAGTGATGCGGGCTTTCAATGACAAAATTTGACGTTAACCCCCCCCCCCCCCCTCTCCTTTTTGGGGTTTAGCCTTCTTTATATATTTCTAGATCCGCCCTGAACCCTGGTCCGTTTTTTTTTTTTTTTTTTTGTTTTTTTTTTTTTTTTTTTTCTGCAACCGTTCAAAAATATAACGGGGGGGGGGGGGGGGCAGGGCTCTTTCTAAAAATAGAGTATTGTGATGACAAAATTACCCCCGTTCCGGTTTTTTTTTTTTTTTGCAAACCCTTTAAAAATATAAAAGGGGGGGGGACTCTTTTTAAACATAGTGTATTGTGATGACAAACCGCTGTACGGGGTTTTTTTTTTTTTTTTTTTTTTTTTTTTTTTTTTTATTTTTCTGCAACCGTTCAAAAAATAAAGGGGGGGGGCTCTTTCCAAACATAGTGTATTGTGATGACAAATTTCCCCTGTTCCGGTTTTTTTTTTTTTTTTTTTTTTTTTTTTTTTTATCTGCAACCGTTAAAAAATATAAAAAGGGGGGGGGAGGACTCTTCCTAAACACAGTGCATTGTGATGACAAATTACATCAATATTACCTACTACATAATAGTTTTACTTTTGTGGTAATTCTGACGATTTCTGTTGTTCAAACGAACGAGTTTCGAAAAAATTAAAAAAAAATTCATTGAAATCGGTTGAGTATACATATGTCTCGAGATATTTGCAAATGAAAATATTGCGTTTAATTGAGCTTTGTCGTAGCTCTTAGACTTGCCTTTTGAAGCGGCCGATGCGATGGTCAAGAAAGAAAAACAAAATAAAACCTCCTCGACGGAAGAACCCAGAAACAAGGGTAATTCATAGTAGGAAGATAGAAGAGAGTCAAAACGACTTTCATAATCAAAGGGGCTAGGCTCGTGTATGAGGGGATTGTGAGAATAACCGTACGACAAACTGCAGTGAACTCAGTGAACACGGATGTGACACAAGCATGGGCACGGGCAGTCTAATGGGGTGAATACTTGAGTGGGAAATGGCCGGCTGCGGTGATGGTGCGTGAGTGATGGGTGAGATAAGAGAAAAAAAGAGGGAAAAAGACAGAGAGGAGTGTCGAAAAAAGACGGAGCACGCTGTGGCGGGGGAGGTGAAGTAACGCACGGCGCATCGAGCGTCGAGAAGAAACCAGACAACCACGACGCAAATATGAACTCGTTCAACAAAACACTATTTGTAAGCATGATCACGCTGATCAGATATTGTTCAGGTGTAGGGAAAAATACTCGATTATTTGACGATATCTCAATTAATTTACTATATCTCAATTAATTGACGAGATCTCAATTAATTGACGGTATCTCAATTAATTGACGGTCGGTCAATTAATTGACGGTCGGTCAATTAATTGACGGTCGGTCAATTAATTGACGGTCGGTCAATTAATTGACGGTCGGTCAATTAATTGACGGTCGGTCAATTAATTGACGGCGGTCAATTTAAATTTACCATCAGTCAATTAATTGACCGTCAGTCAATTAAATTTACGGTCGGTCAATTTTGACCGTCAGTCAATTAATTGACCGTCAGTCAATTAATTGACCGTCAGTCAATTAATTGACGGTCGGTCAATTAATTGACCGTCAGTCAATTAATTGACGGTCGGTCAATTTTGACCGTCAGTCAATTAATTGACGGTCGGTCAATTAATTGACCATCAGTCAATTAATTGACCATCAGTCAATTAATTGACGGTCGGTCAAATTTAAATTTACCATCAGTCAATTAATTTACCATCAGTCAATTAATTGACCATCAGTCAATTAATTGACGGTCGGTCAATTAATTGACGGTCGGTCAATTAATTGACGGTCGGTCAATTAATTGACGGTCGGTCAATTAATTGACGGTCGGTCAATTAATTGACGGTCGGTCAATTAATTGACTGATGGTCAATTAATTGACCGACCGTCAATTTAAATTTACCGACCGTCAATTAATTGACCATCAGTCAATTAATTGACCATCAGTCAATTAAATTTACCATCAGTCAATTAATTGACGGTCGGTCAATTAATTGACCGTCAGTCAATTAATTGACGGTCTGTCAATTAATTGACCATCAGTCAATTTAAATTTACCATCAGTCAATTAATTGACCATCAGTCAATTAATTGACGGTCGGTCAATTAATTGACCATCAGTCAATTAATTGACGGTCGGTCAATTAATTGACGGTCGGTCAATTAATTGACGGTCGGTCAATTAATTTACTGATGGTCAATTAATTGACCGACCGTCAATTAATTGACCGACCGTCAATTAATTGACCATCAGTCAATTAATTGACCATCAGTCAAATTTAAATTTACGGTCGGTCAATTAATTGACGATCGGTCGATTAAATTTACGGTCGGTCGATTTCTTAAATAATTGGGTGGTTGTCGATCAATCTCAATCAATCTCAATCAATCTCAATTCACGATAATTGTCAAAGTCTAATCTGAGGGAATCCGTCTATGCACCACGTTTAACGAAGAAAACAACCCCTTTTCATCTCTAAAATACACATTGAACTTTTTTTTTCGAGGGTTTTGAATCACCCGGGAATTTTGTATGTATATGAAATGTTTAGTATATACAATGAGTGCAAGTGCTCTTATCTTGATTTTGAGTTAATCGGAGTTAAATAATTGAGTAGTTACCTCACGCATGTTAATGTTATACTTTATAACGCTAAAATCTCGTAACTTTTACGAGGGGTCGCTTGGCCGTTTCTTGCAGTGTTGCCAGATTGGGGGAAAAAGCCGTACGTCTTACATTGATTTAAATGGGGGCGATACGGCTTTTTACCCTCGATCTGGCAACACTGGTTTTTTGAGAGAGCGCAAATATAACATTTTTTCCGCTCTTTTAAGGAATTTTTTTAAAGTAAAATTTATTGTTCATGCACCCTCTTTTTCCTATCTTTTTCTCCATTTAAATTTCATCCCAAAGCACTTTTACTCCCTGGTCTCTCCACGGTACTACCACACCGTCACATTCTTACATAGTAAATTTAAAAACATGCATCTCCTACATACAAGCAAGTCAGTAAATCGTGCAGCTAATTTTTTAAGAAGAGGACTAGGCGTAAAAAAAGTTTTTTTTTTTTTTTGTTTTTTTGTTTTTTTTTTTTGTTTTTTTTTTTTTTTTACACATAAAATAAATAAGGGTTTAGAAACAGGAAGCAACCCAAAAACTCTTCGATCTCTCTCATTTTCCCTTTGAATACATACGTAGAAAAAAGGGAAAAAAAGCGGGAGTTATCCGGATCCTCTTGCCTTTTTTGTCGAACGCACGTGTTTCAATAGAGATAAGAGATGAGAGAAAAATTCCGATTTTCCTACTGAATATTCCTGGGGAAACGCGCAAACTGGAGGTTAGTCCAACGAGCGAACCGGCCGGGATTATTTTCCCGAAAATGTTCCGACAAATGATGTGTTCCTCACGCTCATGCAACGTCCGAGATAAAAATAGCTAATCAGAGGGGAAAAACGTAAAACCCCGGGAAAGCTTTTTAATGAAAGTGAAATTGAGAGCGGTAATCAGTACTTGCGAGAAAAATCCGGATTTGCGGAGCAATAGTTAGTAGCAAAGGTTATTAAATGTAAAATTTGCTGAGAAAAGAAAACTTGCATCCGGTGCTATAAAGTACACGATGACTTGAGATAAGATGAAATGACAGGCGTGGAATCACGTGATAGTAATCTAGTTTCGAGATATGCAACCAGGTAAGCATACGCCCCCCTGCGCATTGACATCAAAATTTAAAAAAAACAACAAAAACAACATTGTAAATAATTAATAACAACAAAAATAATTTGACGCTTTCTAACAGTCAATCTTGACCGATTAACGCTGGTTATTCGCTTTTTTTAGCAAAAATTGTATTCATTATATGTAGAACATGCTTTATACCCGCTGACTGCATTAACTTGGATTTTTTCGACGGAAGGCGTAGACGGCGGAAGAAATAAAATTGAATAAGTGGCAATGAGATGAAAGATGCACTAGTAGCTGTTCACCTCAAGTATGTAGCCATCAAAAAGATATTTTTATACTTATGTTAGGTTATATTTACCGCAATTTTCATCCACACATTTGCCTTTCCCCCTTAACCTTGTTTTTCCTTTATAGGAAACCGAAAGTAAAATGTATCTGACTCCACAGCTCTAAAAGTTGCTGTTTTAAAAAGTGGGAGGGGAGAGGAAAAATCACAACACAAACTTCCTCAGTGGCATACTTATCAGTCGCGAAACCGTTAAAAAATTGCCTTGATAACAATGACACTACTCGAAAGAGTTCACTGATAAGAAGACGATCGCATTCGAAGCACCGTGCACCGGTTACTTTTAATTCGATTGATTTTTCTCAATTCAGACACGCCGATTTGATTGCCAGCGTTCGATTTCAAGTATACTAGTTTCGGTTCTCGTTTTCTTGTTTGTTTAGCAAAAAACAGAAAAAAGTCAACACCTTGTTCCATAAAAACTCGAGTAATCGTCGAATCGAAGATCAATGAAATCAGATAAGATAAAATACAGGTTGCAGTAAGTAAGAGTACACTAGAAATTGAGCTTCCCGAAATTCAGTCGGATAGTTGAGAACAAATTGACAGCTGATATGTCACTGACCTTCCCCTTGTTTTTTTTTTTTTCTCTCTCTCTCTTTTTTCCTTTTTTTTCCCTTCGTCTTCGTTTCCGGTAACGGTGGGAGCTAGGATGCATGAGAGTAGTTATAAAACTGCACTTTGACAATGAGCATGATTAAAAACAACGTGTTTAATTACAGGCCTCGTGACTAATTGAAAAAAATAAATTATATGATGGATTTTCGGTCAAATTAATTTAAGCTAAAATTTTATCTGAATTTTACTTTGCAAAATCTTTGGGCTGAAAAAAATAGATAGTAAATGGTGATGAAAAAAGGACGAATGATATAGTTACACTCCGACTCCGATGAGCCAGCGGCGGATCTATCCAGGGGAGAACTTCCTCAAAAATGTCCTTATTTATACACAAAAGAACCAAAAAATGCTTCCTATAGCTGTATATAACTCTACACATTTCACATGTTATGGGCATCCCCCCCTCATACTCTTTTGATCTGCCACTAATCTGGAGTTTAGACTTTGTTTGAGGTTTAGAAATCGTTGAAACTCACACATTATTATTTTTTTGCTCAAAATTAAAAGCCGGATATCCAGCAGGCTGATTCTTATTCTCTTTTGGACAAGACGAGACTGCGTTAACGGCAATCGATTAATCCCGTTTTTTTTAAACGGCGTCACGTGACCATGTTTGAAAGACTCGGAGCAGTCGATCTGAAATGAACGACTCCGAGTCTTGCTTACAGAGTCACGTGACGCCGTTTAAACCAATGGGATTAGTCGATTCTCGCTGTCTTGTCTCGACCCGTCCAAAAGGGCGGAATGGACCAAGCTGCATGACCTCTCTATATATGTAACACCAACGGTCACGTAGGTATTGCTGCAGTCAATACAGGCAAATTCAGGGGGTGGATACCGTATTTGAGATGGGGTGGGGGGGGACGATTCACCTTCCCTTCCGTATCCTATTAAATTGTTTAAAAATCAAGCAAATCTACAAAACAATAAAAATCGGTGCAAAAAATCTCAAAATCTACTGTAGCAATGTTTCGTCAAGGCTGCTTAGTGCTACCACCCGAAATTTTTTCAGGTATACTATAAAACGCGGCAGGAATGATATTTATAAGTTGAAAGATTAAGTAGTTTTTAAATAGAAAAAAGAAAAATCCGTCAAGTTTTAGTTAACTAATGAAGCTGTTCCCGCCATTCGATTCTCACACATTCTTGGAGTTATTCCTCCTTACAAAAGCACATTAAACATAAATATAAGTTAACTAAAACCAAAAGTTGCTCGTGTTGGGTAAAATAAAATAATTCGAGGTGTCGAGGAATACAGCAGATGTCAATCAGTAAATTACCAATGGTCGAGTAGTTATACGCTACTTAATTATTTTAAGGCGTTTTCAAACCTGGCGAAGAAAGTTACCGCCCATGCGTGCGTGTGGTTCAAGCCGGCTGGCTGTATGCTAATATGAAGAGGAGGAATAAATCTCGCTGATTAAAGTTCGTAAGGTATTTTCATTTCTTTTTCACCTCAATATGGAGACGAAGCTACATTTTCTCGTGAAAATCGAATTTAACCTCTACAAATTGTATATGGTCAAAGCTCAATAGACAATACACACACTCGCTGATAAAAATGTCCTGTTTCCATAACTAGACGTCTGTTTAGTACTCATCCAACTGGAAAATCCGGTGACTGTAACCAAAATTCTATACACAATTACCGAAATTCCGGTTACAGCTACCGGAATTTCCGGTTAGGTACGTGGTAATGATAATGATAGTAAATTATTAAACAGAACTCTTGTTACGGCAACAGGAAATTTTTCTCAGTGCATAAAAGTTTGTTGGTAAGTACATCAGAGACCTGTATTAGCACCAACATGTTTCCAATATTCTTTATCACTCACATGTAGAGCAATAATGTTTAAAGTTAAAAGTTGACGAAATATTGATTGAAAATTGCGTACACATAGGTACTGCCCGATGAATCGTTTTGATCATCTGCAGAGATTTTGGCAGAGATTGATACATTTTAGTACCAACATGACGTGCTTAATTTCCTACCAATACCAACAGCTTTAAATAAGTTTTTGCGTATTTTCATTCTGTTTTCAAACTTTTTCGCGGATGCATGTTCTCTAAAAACGAATTTTATGATTTGAATTTTGTGAAAAACAATTAACTTGCTAATATCATTCATTGAATCGATTAATGGAGGGAGAATCGGTATGCTGAATCGCGTAAATGGAACTGAGAAAAATATCGATGCTACCTTGATTAAGATATACCCAGGCAGGTGCGGCCCAGACCGCATTTTTCGATATACGATCCGTTTCAAAAACAAAAACAAAAGAAGCATAGTAAAACTAAATCCAAGACAATGATTAATTTCATATGTGAGATGCAATGATAAACAAACAACGCAGTTAAAAATGATCGCCTCGGTCACCTGTATGCCAAAGTCTGCCAAACCACCTAAAATTTAAAAGATAACACCAACGTTGTTAGTGATATCACTTAAGTTTTAGGTGGTTTGGCAGATTATGGAGCACAGATTGAGGTGATAGATGGTTATTTTTACCAGAAAACCGGGCCAGATATTTCTACTCTGGGAAAAAATCTACTAACAATAAGTATGCGCAGGTATACCTAAATGTTTAGTTTAGGTAGGTAAGCATTTTTCAGTATGCTCCATGGAATTTTACAGTTTTATTTCTCTTCCTGTGTGGATAGATGTATTAATTATCAAACATAGAAACCAGCCCAAGGGAAAACCCTTTGAAAATGTGTGACCCCGAAATAATTGGTTGGGTTAACTATGCTCAGTCATAGGGTTTAAAATTAAGAGCAGCGTAACCTTTGGTAAATCTTTTTAGATAATATTGTAAAACTTGTCCAAGATTCACTAAAAACAATACATTTATTTCATTTTAAAGAAGCTAAAAAGTTTTCTTTTGCTCTACATTTTAACCCAACCAATTTTTATCAGCGGATAATTAAATTTCGTGCCAAATTTTAGGTTAGTAAATTTACCTGCGAAAAGGAAGAAAGTTAAGAGAAGGGCCAGTTGAAAATCCATGGTTTAACGTGAAGAATCGTGTACAAATTGTCGGAAAATTGTTGACAGAACAAGGAAAACTCCGCGAAAAAGAAAGAAAGAAAAAACCAGAACGAAATTCAAGCTGTTTATAAGATAATTTAAACCGTTATTATCACGACGGAAAAATAATAACAAAACGCACGAACTAACTGAGAAAAGACGCGCGGGTGAAATTTATGGTGTCGGTAGCGGAGGTTAGGAGTGGACTGACTGAGGCAGGCAGTCGCGGACCGGTCGCGGTCTCGGGGAAAGAAAGCAAAAGCGCGTATAGTGAAGAGTCGGACTCATTCATTGACAACAGACATCGAAGCGACAGGGGGTTGGCGAAGGCGGGAGAGAGGGAGGGCTGTGGTCGTGCGGAGCGGGTTGCGGGAGGCGGTGTGGCACGGCGCGGTGGAGTGGAGTGGTAGAGTGGTGGTGGCATCAGGCAGATAGACACTAAAAACTGCCGCGCGCAAAAGAACGCGCCGCGCCGCGCCGCGCCGCACCGGGCGGAGTGAAGTATAGTAAAGTGACAGACCCATGTGAGACGGTGAGGCAACGAGACATGCAGTGGAAGCCATCGTTGCCGAGTTTATAGGACAAAATTTGGAAAATTTTCTCACTCAAAATCTTCAGATAATTGAAAAGAAAGTTAGAAAAAAATATCATTAGGTCTGTTGTAAAGTTTTGCTGCAACAGTATGAAGGGTCGAATCCCGTGTAAAATTGCGTGAAAATTGCATGGGAACATCAGAAAGTCTCGAAATCCACTTACAAACTCAAAAAATACATTTAAACCAAAAATCAAGATGGCGGTCGAATTTGGGAGTTCCGTCTAGTTACAGCTCCATAAGTCACTAGTTTCAGCATAAAAAGTTGCGATTAGATAGGACTAGAGCATACTATAAAATTGTTGCCGAGTTTATAGGACAAAATTTGGAGAATTTTTTCACTCAAAATCTTCAGAGAATTGAAAGGAAAGTTGGAAAAATATATCATTGGGTCTGTTGTAAAGTTTTGCTGCAACATTATGAAGGGTCGACGCCCATGTAAAATTGCGTGAAAATTGAATGGGTGCATCAGAAAATCTCAAAATCCACTTACAAACGCAATGAATGTATTTAAACAAAAAATCTAGATGACGGTCGAATTTGGGAGTTCCGAGTACTTATACCGATACCTACTCTAGATATGACTCCTCGAACTCCCCCATTCTGACTCTCTCATTCAATCACCATCTTTGAATTTTATTAAACGGTTTTACTGAGTTTGGGAGAGGATTTTGAGACTTTCCGGTGCTTTCAATTATGAGATTATGATTACAGCAGAATGCACCCTTTCTATGGCTATTGCAAAAGTTTGGGACAGACCCATTGCTTTCATGATAGCGCGTATTTTTGAGAATGACCTAGCGTTGCATTCTTGACCCGATACAGTTGTTGGAAATCAGCAAGCATCAGACTCATCTGAATCTCACTTCCGCATACGGGATACAGAAAACCCCCTCAAAGTTGACTAACAATAAGTACGAAACGCACCAGCCATCGCTCTGAAAAACGTCCGAATAGGGTCAAAATAAAATAAGAACATGATCGGATGATCGAGTTATCATGACCAGAACATTCACGAAAATGCGCTTTTATATGAATGATACTTTTCAACAGAAGGTTTTCGTGCCATTAAATCTGCTGCAAATTTTAAATGCGTATCATACTTCGATTGTATTTTCTTCTCCTTCTTTTTTGCTCAGTTTGGCAACACTGATTTGATCACTCTGAGAGAGACCCAAGACCCATACAGGCTACAGACTATCCCGGGGTGTGAGGAAAAACTTGGGGATAAAATAAACCACATCGAATTCCTCCACACATGTTTCCTTTTCCGATTCTGGTCCTTTTGTTTCACGGTTGCTGGGTTTTGAGATGATTTATCACGGTACTTCCAGGATTTTTCATGAGTTTTGAATAAATCATCCAACAACGGAAGAACAGGACACTTGTAACCCTGTCAGTCACGAATCACCAAAATTCAAACAAACAAATCTCTAATTTACACGGTGTGAATGATGGAAATTCCTGAGAGTTTTGACAGAAGTTATTCGATCTCTAAATCTCGTTGTAACAAAGTGGACGTAATTTGTTTTTTCATTTTTATTTTTCGTTCATTAGGAACGCAATGGACTGGGTGCATTGTTTAAGCCACAAATCAGATGTTAGCAAGATTGAGAACAATCCTGAGCTGAAAAAATGCATATTTGCATTTTAATTTGCATTTATACCTGTAGGTGCTAGCAAACGCAAAGGTTTTGACGGTCAAGAATTTGAGGTATATTTGGCCAATCCTCGTGTGATCAAAACAACCGTCAACGAGCCGTGTATATAGAATCTCGGCTGTCAACACTTTTGAGTTTGCTGTATGTACTATGACTTTCAGAAGAAAGTATCCTGGTCGAAATTATCATTATTACATTTTTCCGTTGTTTTTAATAGAATTTACGATTTTTCAAGACGTAAGTACTCTAAATGGGCATTCTGCGTAGTTCTTGAACACATGGAAGTCTTAAAATTGGTCAAAACTTACCGATATTTGAAGGAATAAAACTTTGGACCTGGGTACTTTCTTTTGAAAGTCATAGTACCAGGTACCAATACTTATCCATTTTTAAGTACCTAGCTGCTTTAATGAGAAAAATTCGAAATAGCGGTTGAATCCAGTAGCGCCTGGTAGGAGATCCCTCCAACTGTTCCATGCGTTCTAGCAGTTGGGCGTAACCAGATACAACCGGGCAATTAAGTAGGTAATTTTCTTACTAAAATTCCTGAGGACACGCTGTAGAGATCATATACACCATGTGCTTTTAGAAATAATGTACTTATTTTAATTTATTACAGAGACTTGCTTTGTTTCAATCACGTCTGATGTGCTGTAAGAAAATTGGATCCAGTGCATTTCATCGCGCCTGCAGGAGTAAAAAAAAAAAAAAAAAAAAAAAAAAAAGCCTTATTAAAGCTTGGAAAACTACACGACCGCGAAATTGGGCTTTTTCAGTTTTTTAAAATAAATCGGCGTTTTCCAGCGAAACAACACCGAAATTCCGTGGAATTGCCGCAAAATCGACGGCCGCAATTGGCGCGGTAGAACGTAAAAATCGCATATCTTTCCAAGGTGAAAGGACGAGTCCGAAAATTGCCGCGAAAAACTATAGTAAGTTGATGTTTATCTTGAAAAGCAGTAACACAAAAAGCGCGTCAAAAAAATATCATCAAAATCGGCCTTAAAAAAAAAAAAAAAAAAAAAAAAAAAAAAAAAAAAAAAAAAAAACCTCGAAATTGGTGGGAAAAAATAACAGCGAAATTTTATAACAATAAGTTCTAAGTCTTATCAATGAATATACGTCTTCCAATTGGCTGAATTTTGTCTATGCTAGAAGCCCTCTTCAACTCCATATCTTGCAAATACTGCAGATTTGTCCAGCGTCGACGCACAGTGAGTTGAGCTATGAAATTTTCCGAACATAATATCAAGACGAAAATCAATATTATGAACGATAAATGACAGTTTAACTAAAATGTTAAATCAATTTTCAACTTACCAGCTCAAGTTGAGTCAGATTACATGGTTTTCCAAGAAAATGTCAACGGTACAATGTTGCTAAAGCAAAAAATGAATTTTTTTAATGTTCAGAAAAATGTATTATTCGGTAATTTTTGCGACGTCACACGATGGAGTTTCGATGCATCGTCTAAAGACTAATTTTTTTTTAAAACAGAACGCAATGGAACGTTACAGAATAGGGTGGGTTGAACTAGAACACGATGAACTATTGCCTGAGACACTGGCGCAACCAGGATGTCTTCCATCTCTCTCATTTCCCATTTGAATCTATGAGTAGGAAAAGGACAGAAATAGGGGGTTTTATCCCGTTGTCCATCTTTGTCCAACATACGTTTTTTAATGGAGAAAAGAGAGAGATGAAGAAACTCTCGGTGTGCTACTGGTCAAAAAGAGGCCAAAAATCAAAAAAATGTCTCATCAATTACTCATTTATAAACTTTCAAGCCCATTTTTAATCACGCAGAGAACACCTTTAAAAAGTAATTTAAACCTATACCTACATATGTCACTGGATTGTTTTACATCAAGCTTCTAAGGTCGAAAACGATAATTTTTAAAGACTTTTTTCCCCTGATTTTTGGCCAGTAGGGTAGCGTGCGATTTGGCGACGTTGCAGTTTATTCATTTAAACCCACGAAAAATATCGAACTATTGGGTGTTTGGTGAACAACTTCGCATTCGACGTTTTACAAGTGTTTAAATGGACACAGTACAATGACTACAATGTTGCCAAATTGCACGCTACGCCACTGTTTTTGGCCCCTATTTTCGATCTCAGACCCTACTTCGATGGGACTGCGCGGCTCGGGCAATCCTTCGGAATAGACCAGCATTAGCCCACCACCAGTGGCGTAGCATGCAATTTGGCAACATGGTAGTTTGTTCATTTATCGAAGCGAAGGTGTTCACCGAACAACCAACACTTCGATTTTTTTCATGGGTTTAAATGGACGAGCTGCAAGGTTGCCAAATCGCACGCTACGCCACTGCCCACCACTCGGTATATTCGGTCCATCGATCGCGGTAACTTTGTACGAACTAATAGTAACCGAGCAGTGGCGTAGCGTGCCATTCGGCAACGTTGAAATTCGTCCACTTAAACCCACGAAAAAAATCGAACTGTTGGGTGTTCGGTGAACATCTTCGCATTCGACCTATTACATGGGTTTCCATGGACACAAAACAACGTTGCTAAATCGCACGCTACGCCACTGTAACCGAGAGTAACTATTACTCGAATAAAAAAAAAAAAAATCCTTAGGTCCAACACCCAACCAACATACTGGCCAGAACATTAAATATCATAACTAGTTGGGACTTCATTATTATGAAGTCGAAAAATTGCGAGTAGGTATGTGTGGTGATCATCTTGATAAAGACATTTTGTCTTGAGGAATATTACAGTACGCACGATTTTTAAAGATACAAACCATCTTAGATAAATTTACCTTTTAGTTTATTAGACCTGAAGTTGGAACTGAACTGTTGAGGTTATTTTATTGTTTGGAGCCCACAAAGAGTAAGGAACGTAAGGAAGATTTGATTAACGATGTAGGTATCGCACTGGAAAGTCGACTTTGCTTGTATAATGTCACACTAAAGGAATCTTTAAGGAGTAGGCGATAAGAAGGTACTTTTCATTGACAGCTTTATTATAGTGTGCGTCAAGAAGCTTCGAGGTAGAGCTCGTATCAGAAAATTAGGTGCACCTAGATCATAATCTTTGGTGAATTTTCAATTTTCTTTCCTTCAAATCTAAACTAAACTTGCCACCAACTTTGAATATTTGGTATAAAAGCGTTCCTCAATAAAAAGCCAACGTTCCAATGCATTTTCATTAACTTTCATTTGGTAACACGAGAAATAATGTTGAAAAGTGCCAAAGATTATCGGTCTAGGTGCGCCTACACTTCTGAAACGAGCTCTATCAGTGGCAGCTCGTGCGATTTGGCAATCATGCTTATTTGCCATGTAAACTTATTCAAAAGTATCAACATCTTGGGGGGGGGGGGGGGGGGGGGTGGTGGTTGCAATTGCAATTCCTGGAGATCGATTGTTTTACATCAGTATAAATGGATAGAATACGTTGCTACCACATTGCACGAGCCGCCACTGGAGGCTAGATACATTGATCAAGGGCTATGATTCTCTTAAGCAAGCCACAATGTATCCTGCATGTATATTGTTTAATGTTACACACCCTTTCTCATATAATCAAAATGTTTTCTTTGTTTTTTTCCCCTCTACCTGCTGCAACACACAAAATCGAAATTAATTGGATTCATTGTTAGTCATAGACTGCCTGTCTAAAAAGGCTGACAATGAACTCGGAACGGCAACCATTCCTATAACCAACGGCGGATACAAAAATGTTTCTTTCTCTCTCTTCGGCCGTATGACCACATGTATTAGAAAAGGATAGCAGAGGGGCCATCATGTGACTTTAGCCCCTATCGCTGTCCTTTTCTAACTCACACTTTCAAATGGGAGGAGAGAGAGACAGACAAATTCCTGTATCCGTTCATGCTTATAACCTGCGTCCTTCAAACCTTGTTGAGAGTAGGTATAACCCTTCTATAGTCTCGTCCCATACCTTGATCTGAAGTATCAAGTAAAGGTCCTTAAGGAGGCTCACACCTGGCACCAAACACAGCTTCGAGAATGCTATGCTATTCATCAGGGATGAAGATTACGAAATATGGGAGTTTTGAATAAATAATTTCTATTCTAATTGAGAGAGGGTTCTTCAAGTTGATTGCGGGACGGATTCTTTCGTTTCACCTGAATTGTGAAATCTTGGGGCGGTGTTCATGGCATTTGGTCGTTGGATTTCTCTTCAACTTGAGGAAAGATGAGATAAATGTTTAAATAAGGTAAGTGCGAAGAATTTGAAAAAACTAGCCCTTTTGCGCACCAATTATGAAAAAATCTGTAACAGTGATCTTTGAACAATACCAATAAAATTATGACCGAACTCTGCTCATATGATTCCATGAGCAAGTCAGTTTTTTTTTTTTTTTTTTGAAATTCCAAAAGAACGTTTTAAATATAGTACCTTTATGTTTGACACGGTGAGTAAAAGGGTTGAAACATATTTTTAAGTTAAAGATACCTCATTAAACGGTAGGAAAAAAAATTCTCGCTAACACCGGGAAATTTTAAGGCAAAAGCACCGCACCGTTGAAATTTTAAAAACTTCCGCTATCAAATAAATATTTTAAAGGGTGGATGACATTGGTTTTTGCAAATTTGAATAATTACGGAACCTAACTTTATAAAAAATTATTGAAAATATGTAGCTTTTTAAAAGCCAACTAGCAAGTGTCGAGTGCCTATAACGGGAATGACCTTTTGACACAATTGAAAAACTACGGTTTCAGTGAGTCATTAAATTTAGGGTCCGTTATTGGCGGAAGGATTTCTACTTAAACCCATATAAAAGTAAAATGAGTCGAATTTTGACGAGTCTTGTTGAAAATCGGTCATTTTAAAAGGGTCTTGATAATGGATAGCTCTCTGTTGCCACATTGAGAGCATTATGATTTTTGGTACGAAGAGTTCAAAGGCAACATCTGACCTTTGATGTACCAGGTGTGACTCGAATTCGTATTCTACATGTATGTCTATGATTTTTTTTTTTTTTTTTTTTAAAAAAAATAGTAAAAAAGAAGAAAAAAATTGGGGAAAACTTAAGTAGGTATCTGGAATTTAGGAAGAAATATATATCCATTAAACTAAAATTAATAACGATCATGGATTTTAAATGGTAAATAGCAGAGAAATGCTGAAGGCCAGCGTGTTTGTGCGGAATACACGTGTCACTTAAAATACTTTAGGGTAGTACCTATAGAAGGAGGGCCATCGAGTGACTTTTTGACTCTCTTTCCATCCTTTCCTAACTCATACGTTCAAATGGGCAAAAGGAAAGAAATACAAATTCTTGGGTCCATCCCTGTATTCGACCCTACTGTTGCTTAGCTGGATGAGCCATAGATTTAACGTTTTAAAATTAAATAAATTTATATATAAAATACATTAAGTCATTTCGAAGAAATTCGGCAACGTTATGACGAAGAACTATAACAATTTGATTGTCTGAATGGAAATTGTTTGATAAATACTAATACAGCGATACGTTTCAAACAACTGAGTTGAGTGGCTACCAACTAAGGTCGGTCACATTTTACGCTATTGTGATTTGAATCGCGTTAAACGATACCTGAGGTGATAAAACCAAGATAACTCCTAATTTTGCATTAAAACCATGCTAAGCTAGGGCTGGGTGATGAATAAAAACTATGAAGTAGCGGAGCGCACAATGGGTGGAGTTAAATGGTTTGTTTGGAATGGTGCAACGAGCTATACATTTATCTGGAGTGGTGGTTTAATGGGTAACCTGCGTAATCACTATGGGGGATTTTTAGGTTAGGTTTAAGCGAGTGATTTGTTCATTTGTTTCCGTGTATTTTTATGCGGTGCGACGCACAGTGGATCAAAGCATGTTCCGGTCCACTGTCCGGTGGCGCCGCATCAAAATACACGGAAACAAATGGACAAATTACTTGCTTAAACCTAACCTAAAAATCCCCCATGGTGGTTACGCAGGTTACCCATTAAACCGCCACTTTAGATAAATGAATAGCTCGTTGTTAGGAATGGTGACTATCGCTTTACTTTAGATGTAAAAGATTCAAAACAATCATTTTAAAACATAAAGCAAGTTCAGGGATTGAATCAGTGGCGTAGCGTGCAATTTGACAATGTTGCAGTTCGTTCATTTAAACCCATAAAAAAGATCGAGCTATCGGGTGTTCGGTAAACACCTTCGCATTCGACCTTTTACATGAGTTTGAATGGACACAGTAAAATGTTGCCAAATTGCAGACGACGCCATTGGATTGAATATCCCCATTAAAAGAGTATTAGAAAGAAGGAAAAATCGGATAGGTAACCGTAAAGGCTGACGGTAAAAAGAACAAAATCTGTGCTTTTCAATTTTTCAAAACAATAAAAACTTATGAATCTATTTGACAGTGACGCAGTTATCTCGTAGCAACATAATAAGTCAATTTAAAGCGAGTAAAAAATACCTACTTCATATAAAACACGTTTTTTTCTTTTTTTTCTCTCCCCCATCTGCGTGCCTAGTATTGCTTAATTGCCTTTTCTTCAATTAATTATTTACCTCCATTTTTTTTTTTTTAAATTTTATTTTTCCTTTTGTCAACCACCCCCCCCCAATAGTAAAAAAATAAAAACAAACGAAATACAAAAACTCTCCCCCGATTAGCGACGTCTGGATGAAATTGATAAAACAAGTTACGATCAAAAAGTCAAAAAGAGAAAAAGCTTTGTAATCATCAGAATACCCGATATTTTCATAAAATAAAAACCCAGACAATCGTTTCCCATGTACAGATTTTGTGGCTCAGTACCTAGATCGACGTGATTAGGTAGAAAAGTTTTCCTAAAGCAACTAAAAACTGTGTTTTGCCCACACATTACTGTCCAGGCGACTAACTTTGCATACCCGTATTTTTGCAGGCGTTTTTATTTCGTTAACAAGCTTCTCTGTAAGACCTGCCAGCGAAGTTCTTGGTAAAGTATGCTATAACCCATGCTATCATCAAAGTTGGGATCAAAATCCATTAATTAGAGAATCAAAAAAGGCTATAACAATTTCATATTTAAAAAAAAAAAAAAAATGCAAATATTTTGAATTCACAATCTAGAAAATTTCAGGTCTGCAATAATTACTTTGGTCAGAATAGCTTTTAGTTGAGCCATGGTTGAAGGAACTGTATCTTATCAACAAACAAATCATCAGTTTTCCGCGTTTTTTCAAAAGTTTGAGAAAGAGGATCAATCCACTTTTGGTCTTACATGCCTCACACATCTGCTACAAAATAGAGCCGCAAACTAAGGAAAACAATCCTTTCAGTCTTTAAAAGCCAGAAACTGCATTTTAATTAAGCCACCGTTGAATCACTGATGTCTCAATTTACAACAACTTGACTGTATTTCTTCGATTTATTGGCAGATTACAATGAGTCATTTTGAGATGCCTGAAAAATCTTCAGTTCCAATATTGATTTAAAAAGAAGTTTTCCCAGAATATTATAAAAGAAAAATGCAAGTGTCTTACTTACTTAGAGCTGAACAAAGCGCTATTCACCCTAACTATTTGAACAGTTCTGTTACAGAGCTCGTATGTGTAAACATGCCCACAACCAAAATGAGGCGTTCATTACACGGATCGCCTTCAATTCGTGAGATAGGCCAAGATATTACCGTTACGTACGAAGAGTTAACTATGTCCAAAAAGTGACTATTTTTAAACGGAGGCATCTAATTGATTCTCTGTCTTCGTTCAACAGGCCATCCCTTGATGAAAACGCTTCAAAGGGAGTATACCGACGCGACGCGAAGCTTTATGTATTAGAAAAAAGTTGACCGCATGAACGAGTTCGAAGGTTAAGTTCGACAGTGGACTAACGGCGGACAGGCAGATTTGCCGGAACTCCGGTCCGTTCCTATACATTTCTCTACTCCTCTCTCCTCTCGTCGACTCTTTTCTGCGGAGCCTTTAATGTCTTCGACTCTTTTTTGCATCCGTGGAAGCCTAAAACTATCGACAGTCAGAACGCGTTGAGTTTACGTCGATACTTCCAATGAAGAGTTTGCATCAAGGGACTCGATAGTCTATAGCACACCCAGACATTTTCTATCTCTCACTTTTCTCTATTGAAACATACGTTTGTTAGACGAGGATAGACAATGGGCTAAAACATCCTCTTTTTATCCTTCTTCAACTAATAAGTACGTTGATTGGGAAAATCGTTAATTAGAGAGATATAAGGGGATAGGCCTCTCCTTTCCACACGAATTGTAATCAGTAAATACAATAGTGACTCATAAACTATATTTCAGCATTGCGGTGATGAGGGAACATAAACAAAGATCTAGGCACCACGGATCCGGGGGGAGGGGCGGTTGTTTTGGGATACTTTGAAGGAAGGAGTGGGATTTAGGAGTTCTACGAGTACCTAATGCTTAAAAATTTAGGCTTAAGTTGAGCCATTTTAGAGAGATTTCGATGTGGTTTTAGGGATGGTTCAAAGTTTTTGTTTTTTTTAGTTTCCTCCTCTGAAACAGATGGAGACACTGCCTCCATTGCCTCAGTCGACGAGCCACGCCACTGCTAGTAATGATTCTTCGATTTCAATTAAAAATCAATCAATCAACGGATTGTGTCCATCGCAAATACATTGATATGCGATGTCATAGATCCACCTAAATATTGGCGCCAGTTCCGATATTGTTCTGGAGACTCTGAACCCAACTGAGTTACCTGTTGGATCTGTCAAGGGCATATTACTATAGAATACGACCATTTAGAATAAATAAATGTATAAGAATAGGAGTCGAGACCGTTTTGTTCAGGTCGGATCAATTCTAGCAGTAAGTATAATTACTCAAGCGTTAATTAGCATTGAATTAAACACAGCTAAAACATTTGATGCGCGACACGGTCTATAATGTTATGAATCAGAGCCTCGGTCAGTTTCACCTCTGCGCCCAGCATTTTAAACTCGCACGGCGAATGGCAAGGGAAATGAACGATCCACGAGGTTCCAGTTTCAGTATACGTATATAGTTCAAGTTTCTCTACAGCGATGAAAAATAAATAATAGAGCAAACTCGAGATTTTTCAGCTACCTACTAATTTTGAAGAGTTCGGAAATTATTAAAACGCTCGGTCATGTGAGCCTACAGCAGCTCAAGAAGGGGGGGGGGGGGGGGGCCTAAGCCACCTCTAGAGCCGCGAATATTTTTTCGAGAGTAAGGACAACTTTGCGTGATTTTCATCCCGAATCCCCCCCATCCCACAATATGTTGAGCTTTGAAAATTTTTGGATTTTTCTCTTTTTAAATGAATTTATAGTTGGGTTGCTGGTTTAGACTGGGTACGCAACACAAAAGCACGCGATACCTATACCCTGTTCCAAATGTTAACAGGTCAGTTTATCTGATCAGATTTGGGGGGGTGATGACCATTGAATGGGGCAAGCTGTTGATGCAAGCTTTTGCTACCGACGAATAAATTATTATTCAAGGGTAAAAACCAAATAAAAAAACTATGGTGGCACTGAAAAACTCGGAAATCTACTCAATATAATTCAATAAAAGCTCTTAAACTTGCGACCTAAACGGCGAAAAAAGGGGTTGCCTTGCTCCTACTGAGGGAATTTCTTACCTACAGGTATAGATCAACACTTTATACCGCGGCAGCATTCCCAAAATTTCATTACGTACTCTCGGTAATTTGAATGAAAAACTAAATTATAATGCATCGGTGCCTTCGTATTCTTTTCAATGGATTTTTTGAGCCATCAATCATTGAAAACGGTTGCGAATGGGGTATTTGCAAGAGTCTGAAATTTGGTATTTTTATATAGAAAATGAAAGTACTTGATGAACTAAAAACAAAAGTGCCTTTGAAGTGTCTTCCGAAGTCTTCCAGTTTCAGAGATACACTCGCGTAAAGCTGCAAAAAATTGTGTGTGTTGTGACGTCACAGCGCGGAACTTTCATTTAAAATAAAATATTTTGAGCCAAAATCGCATTTCCAGAACTATATAAAATCTAATTACATAAACTAAAGACACCCTTGTTTTTAGCTCACCAACTCCTTTCATTTGCTTTCTAAAAGAAATTCGAAATTCAGACCCTTGCAAGTTGCAACTGTCCTATCAAAGTCATGACCCATCCAAGGTGGCATTTTCGGCCACATGTTCAATGAGAGGACCTTAAACATTCTCGGTACATTTATCTCAGAATACTACGGCCAAAAACAACAAAGATAGTTTTGCTCACCTACACTGGAACTTTCAGACCGGGATTCTTTTCAGTGAAACCCCTTTTGCGCGGTAAACGTGTAAAAAAAGTTACGCCAGAGAACAAAACCACGATGAGTCGCCTTCAATTTACTGTGAACGCAACACGCGTAACAACTTCAAGAAAGCGACGACCGCGACGCGATGCCACCGGAACGCCTTCAATTTTCGAGTAGGCATCACTTCTAACTCTCGAGCAAGCGCTCGAATGACATGCATCATGCAGTGATATACTTTCGTATGCTGCGGGCGTAAAAAAAAAAAGGCAGACAGGTCCTGTATTTTCAGGAGCTACTCAAAATAAGGCAAAGAACGGTGTTAGCTGAACTTGAATGTCTGTGGCTTAAAATTACTATTTCGACAATAAAATTTCCCTCTAAATTTTTGCCATTTAACCCTTTCCCCTCGGATGTCGGATATATCCCACCAGGGAAAAGTTGAGTTCCACTCACAGGTCGGATATATCCGACAAAAAAAAGAGACCTTCTAAGGACTCGATTGCCGGATATATTCGACGCTCTTGCCCCGCTTGACTGATGGTGAGCTCTAGTGGATTTTATGGGATGTAGGACACACATCACGCTCTTCACCAGCGCGCTCTATACACCGTGAAGTGAGTTTTTTACAGATCATATGGTTTGTTTTTATATCGTGTTGCTGAAGCTTCACGAGCTGCTGGAGCGGTCGGGTAAAAATGCTCGAGAGTGGAAAGGGTTAAGAGTAGAAATAATTATTTCGCAACCTTTACTAAACGATTAGGCAGAAGGAGAAAAAAATTCAGTCAACAAAGTCGCCTATTAGAAATTAAACTTCAAAAGAGCCCCCATTGCGTTCACCCATTTTGTGATGATGCCATTGCCCAGCAAAGGAATTATGAGGTTGAGTTATGAAAAGAAAAATAAGGATTTAACAACAAAAACCACTACATTGTAATTCAGTAAATAAAACAAAAAAGGTTAAATTAAGTAGTCGTAGTACAATAAAACAGGTACTATTTGTTCCGAGATCCTTTTTGCGTTGGGACCATCCAACTTCAACAGCGTAAAGGCTCATAAGAAAAACATCAAAAATAGATATCCTATTGTAATTTCCAATTCTTTTCAGTAAAAAAACAAACATGATGTAATATTCACTATTCATGCAACATTTACTTCTCAAACTCATAAATAACTAGTTCAGCGAGACTTTAGCAGACTGAAGCTGTTGTGAGAAAAAGAAATCTAACTGGTCTAAAGGGACTATAGAGATCTGTAGTAAAACAATACTTAAATAGAATAAATTGAAAATAGACATAATACAGTTTTAAAAGTAAAGTAATGAAGATCACAAAAATTTAGATGAACAGAATATTTAACATCATAATTCTGAAACTTGATAGAAGATAAACAAACAGGAGTAAATTCAAAAGATAAAGACATAGAGCTGTGGGCCTGTGGGGCTCTTAATTTTTCTGTTAGAGCTCTTTCCAGAAAATGAGGCGGAGCTCACTAACAGTCTTTGGCAGGGGTGCAGAAATTCACGATCAAGCGATCCTAGGATCGCGTGAAAATTGTGGAAGCCCACTGAAAATTGTGGATGCTCTTCCAAAATTAAAAAAAAAAAAAAAAAAAAAATTAAAATCATCTTGGGAAAAACCCCAAATTTTCGTGCTCCTTTCAATTTCTGATGGATTTTTGAGACTCTTTTAACAAAAAGGTCATAAATTTATTGTTGAAGTGCTTTGCAAAAAGGTCATCAATGTGGAAGCCGGGGGATCTCAGATTGCGGAAGCAATTCTGGTTTGTGTGTAAAATGTGGAGGAGAAGAACATTCTGCACCCCTGGTCTTTGGCAAATTTTCAATTTTCATTTCTTCAAATCAGTTATTGCATGAACGACAACTTTGAGTCTTAATATGGCAGTTATAACTGAGAAGCAAAACGAAGTTAGGAAAAACATTCCAAATTTTCAATCAGACCATTGCTCCAGTTATAGGAAAAGGGTTTGTCCAGAGTAAGTTTTGAAATCTGACTGAATGACACTCGCGATAAGCTCTATTAGTCGCATATCACTTTCTGCGGACATTATTCGATGGATAACAATAACTCCTTTGTTCAGTTTCTCGTATTGATGCGCCATTTGTATACCGTTCCTGTGCAGCTCGTACACGTTCATGTTCTGCATTCCATCACCACTCGAGTGTTCAATGACATGAATTATTAAACCCTGAAATCAAAAATCAGAAATTTATAGAATACTTTTACCGATGGTATAACTGAGCTCCACTTGTATTCAAAAATCATGAAAATTAAATGCTTGTTCAACTGACTTTATGAACTGCGACCATTTCTGGCAAAAATAAATAAATAATTAACTTTGATTGATCTTGTTTTTTATGGTTTTTGGAAGTAAAATAAAATAGTTAGTTATCTGTTCAGAGATAAGGCCTGCGGCTGTGATCGTTTACTTTTTTGTTAAACTGATAGTGAAGACTGTCTACAAGTGACACTATTGGCATTGAAGAACTGCCAGTGCTATGGTAACCATATTTAAAAGTCCCGTTCTTGGTAATATTATAAAGGATACCCATGAATAGCCTTTATAAAACTACCAAGAACAAGAACTAATGGGACTGTTTACTTTCGTTACCATGGAAACGGCCTACAAAAAGTCCTACGATGCTCAACCAATATTGTCATTCACAGACAGTCTTTCGTGCTTATTGGTTTGACGAAAAAGGAAACAATCAGCCCACTGGTCAATTAAAACACATGTTTCTCCTTTCGCAAAACTCACCTATTGAAGAAAAGTGAAGCTTCTTTCAATGAATCCAGTCACTTGAAATAAAAATTACAAAAATCACAATATCACAAAAAAAAAAACTTCATGGTTCAATTGTTGGAGAAAAACAGACAGGAAATGAAATGGATGGATTTAGTTTACCCACCAATTCCTCAATATTTAGGAGAGTACTGAATTCAGCTAATTGTTCATCCTGTTGAATTTCTTGCATGTGGAACAAAATCAGCACGTTGTATTTTGAGCCTTGTTTGACTTTAAATCCAGCACTCTTGAAGCTTGTCAAGACATCAACGACCTTTGCAACTTCTTGTAATCTGTCACAAACTAAACTGACAGGCTTTGGCTCAATTTCTTCAGAAACAATCAGGCAAATCCTTAAGTAACTTTCTGTGGACAAAAAATGTTTAAATAAGTGAAGACACATTTTTTTTCTTTTCAATGGAAGTTACAGTGACAAGTTAATGATAATTCCAATGGTACTGCCAAATTAAGGTGGGTTCAGGGAGTCTCAATTCTTCTTGGATAGCAAAAGTTTCATTGAAAAGGAGAGGATTCTCCTCATTTTTCCAAAACTATTTCTATTTGTTCTAGTCAAAAGTTGCCGTATCCGATCATCCATTTGACAAAACAATGGAGCCCTATCTACCTACTTACGTTTCAGTGATCACTACGCACCTAATTGATGGGTCTGAAGGACACGCCCTAGTTAACAGGGGGTCCAAAGGCTCTTCCCTTGTTATAACTTTTTAATTTTGTTGGAACACACTTTTAAGTTTTATCTGAGCATCAAAATTGTTAAAATTATTTCTAGGACAAAAACAGCATTTTATCCCATTAATGCCTCAAAAACAACAATGATTTGACTTGTAAATAAAACCAAAGACCTACCAAACAGTAACATTTTACTACTTGCGCTGTCCCAATGCACAGCTTAAAGCACGAATACCCCCAAAATGCATCCTAAACTTTTGATTCAGTCCGTGAGCTCTTTTATTAAAAATTCAACAAAGATTTTTTTTACTTATCTTTCAAGCAAACATAACAAGCGCCAATTTCAAAAAAGATTATACTGGGTACTTCGGGAAATTTAATTTTTTTTTTGGGAGACTTTAAGTTGAAATTTAGTTTTTTGCTGGAATCAGAGTAGAAAGATGAAAAACCAATTAATGGTGATAAAATGCGGAGAATGAATTATTTACCTCTTAAACATCTTACAGCAGCATAATAATCTTTCTTGTACGTAACTTTCCATAGATCATCCGAGCCCGGAATAAGTTTGGCTTTTATTCCACAATACTTCAAGACCAGTTGTAAACACTCTGTGCCATTGTCTAATTCAAAGTCACTGCACTGAAAAGAATAATTTTAGGCTGAAGATTACGCATTACTTTTTTCTACGACTGAACCTACATAATTTTCCACGTTCCTTCTTCGTGCAAATATTGCACAAAATATTTTTACTTTCCTTGACTTGGCCTTTTCATAAACATTCACCTCTAACTATCTTGATATAGGTGCTTAAAATTAAATGTGCAGTGGCGGCTTGTCAGGTGAAGCAAGTGAGACAGCAAGGAGCCCCCACCTCCAATTGTTAATTGTTGTCCGCCTCCAAGGGAGAAAGAAAAAAAATCAAAAAACTAAATTGAAAGTTTAGAATTAATTTTTAGTTTTCTTTTTATTTTCTTTTTTTTCATATCCACAGTAAAAAAAATTGTGAACAAAGCAATGATTCCTCGTGAAGCTTCCGAACGGAGTGTTGAGAAAAAGCAAGTGCACCTCTCATTTTCATTGCCTCACCTCCACGAGCCGCTGCATCACTGCTTCAAATTAGGTACTGCTTTTTTGGAATCAATGGCAAAATCTTCTTGGGTGTTTTAAAGCAAAAAAAAAGAGGGAAGGAGAAGAATAGCATGCATTTTTTTTATTTTTTTTTTATAAAACCTGAGGACAGTGAAGGACAAAAGTCAAAATCCTCCTGAATGTAGGATACCTGCAAATCTGCAATACTTATAACAATAAATTTAAGCATTGCGGTTGGCCTATCAAACCAAAATCTTCTGAATCATCTCACATTCTTTTCGTCCCTGAGTTTAGAGAGTGACTCCGCCACTATCTGTGGAGATCATGAAAACTGGCTTGTTGATTTGGCACGGAATTTTATTCATTTTACAAATCTTAAAAGTCAATTACCTTATTATATGCTCTCTTCAACTGTGAAATTGAAAACGCTTGAGGGGTTTCACTGGCTACATATTGAGACCGATCTAAACTTTCTTCAAGAAATCCATCCCCATTAGGTTTAATTACTGTCGATACAAGTGGCCTTGTTGCTCCAGCGGCCCCATGGATATTGGCAGCAATTATTAATTCTTCAACAAGTTTGGCAGGTATAAATGTACGTACGGCGTCGTGAATGACTACAACTTCCAAATTGAGATCTGATGGACATGGGGGAAAAAAACAGATAAACATTAGAATGGCTCATAAACTCAAAGGAAACTTAGAACCTGTATGATTTGTGAATTGGAAACATATTACGGTTTTAATAAAACTAAAATTACAATTCTGTTTAACCCTTTGCAGTCCATTATCGAGCTATACTAGGATTTTTGTTTGTAGGGGCTTGCACCGATGAGCATTTTCTCCTCCACCCTTAAGAATCAGAGGTGGGGGGGGGGGGGGGGTTATCACCCTTATCCCCCCGCATACGCCACAACATTTTTACTAACAGCCAGCTCCAGTTGTCTCACCATCACTTGACAGATCCAACAAATACTGTTAAATTATTTTTTTTAGTCTTTAGTCATTTAGTCATTCTTTAGCTCTCATTTGACGACTAAGTACTGGCAGGAACAAAGATACCAGGCCAGGGTATGAATTACGCAATGCACATCATAGGTAGGTATAAGGTGTGTTGAGTGTTGCATACCTTGACCACGTATCTTTCTCCCCGCTAGTACATAGAAAGAACATGATGAGTCACTTCAGGTGTTGTCAAAATTTGGCAACTGGCTCTTCACTTTTCTCTCCGCGTGGTTCACTCAGAAAAATAAATTTGAAGTATAGAAAATTAGAGATTTTTGTCACACTTGTCTACCAAGTGGCCAAATTTTAACAATGCCTGAAGTGACTTATCATGATTTTTCCTTGCTGTCTTCATTAGCAAGACCTGATTTTTTACTTAGTTTTCCCTAAAATTAAATCAGACTAATGGCTGCAACTGCTGCAAGTACCTAAAAAAATCAAATGGACCGGGTGGAGTAAGTCTAGTGCAGTGGCGGCTCGTGGGCTTTGGTATTGGGGAGGCTGTGGGTGGGGAGGAACCCCACCAGCAGGGGGGGGGGGCGAACAACAACAGACAGGCGCGGACAAAAACAAACAGTCGCGGGCGTCGCGGCTGGTCCGGCGACTGGCATGACGGTTATTATCCAGCTACTGGCTCGGCAACGCTGCGGGAGTCGTGGAGGATAGCAGCCTCCGCTACCTTCGTTAGTGCGTGCACACTGCACAGTCCTTGCTTGGTTGTGTGTGTGTGTGTGTGTGCCGCACACCACTCCTTGACTGTGACTCGACCGCTCGACCGACTCGGAGTCTGTGCCTCTGCCTCTAGACGAGGCGACGAAGCACAGACTCTGGCACTGCTGACTGCTGTCGTTTCGCGACTCAGAAATCTCGTTGCCCGCCCGCTTATAACTTCCTTCTCTGGCGCTCTCTCCTAGTGAAGATTGACTCAAGTTTTAGAGTCACGGACATTGTGGTTGCCTAATTTTAATATGTTGCCTCTTGTTCCTGTCTTGTCGACGTTATTTTTTCTTCCCTCTGAATGTCTGGGGAGGCACAGCCTCCCTTGCCTCCTTAGGCGAGCCGCTACTGGTCTAGTGACAATCATTGAGATTTGATTTTGATTACTTGTCAGCTGAACTTGCACCAAACTTAGGTACTTACATAAATTATAAAACACTACCTGCACTATTTTTCTCCAACGCAGCTAGTCCCACTTCGATTGATCGATGCCGTGAAGCTCCTCCTTTAATAAAAATTACTTTGGAATGACAACCGATTATGGACTCGATCAACTCTTTGGCCTTGATCACATCATCGACAACAACAACAACCAGCTTGACCCACGCAATTTTCAGAAACGCTTCTAACGAATAAGACAGCAGTGGTTTTCCCTGAAAAATGTTCAACTTATTAGTTTAAATAATGAAGAGCTGGGATTCCATGGCAGTCTCTTGACATGATCCATTACCTAGTTGATCATTTTATGGATTGTTATTTGATAAAAAAAAATATCATCGTTTTGAAAAACCAGACTGTCCAGACCTCAAACTGTACCGTTGGACAATTTCTGCAAAATCTGGAGACTTAAGAGCATGAACATTTTTGAAAGCAATAGGTACCGCAGTTCTAGATTTAAGTAAATTGAACTGCAATTTATTGCTTCCATAGATAATTTCACTCTTCTTTTACGGATCAGTCTCTCTAGATTTTGCAGATATTAGGTACCCTATGGTAGAGGACGAATCACAAAAGTTGGCCCATGACAGATGCACAGAGACGAGTTTGCATATCTGCGCATATGCAAGAACGTAAACACGTCTTTGCGCAGCTAGCCGCATGATCTGTCATCAGCCTTCTTTCGTGAAACGAGCTCTACACCACAATATCCTGACAGTCCAATTTTTCAAAACAAATTATCAAATTCAAGTAAAATGGAGCTTTTTTTTAAGTACTAAACTGGGAAATACAACTACTCCTGGCGGAGTATCGGTCATTTTATATTCGTTTATGATAGCTTATCACTAGCACATGCCCAACTTTAGATTACGGTTTTTTTAGTACAGAAAAAATGAGTTACTGAGAAAAAAGTGTCATACGGTGGTGTCTCAATGGAAAATTTGTGTAATTGAGCTTAAATCCATCAACAGATATTTTATGTCACATGATTGCTGCGCAATCCCAATACGTCAATCAAAAGTTTAAGAGAGGTTTTAGCGATAAACAGAGAAGGTGGAAGGAATGTTCAGTACAAAGTTTCGCTAAAGTAAAAACTGAAGAGCGCAGGTGATTTTTTTTTCTTTCCTTTTTTTGGTTTAATGAACACTTTGCCAAAAAAAAAAAAAAAAAAAAAAAGAAAGACCACCAGTTTGGGTTCTTATGAAATCAATGAATTTAAGACTGAACAAATTCAAAAACTAACCATTATAACAGAATATTGCTTCGGAACGGAACCGCCAAAGCGTACGCTTTCGCCAGCGGCCGGCAAAATCACGCCCACTCCAAAATCTATCATTGTTTGTTGAAAATTCAGAAAATGAATCCCGACCAAAATAAGAAAACACACAGGAAACCTCGAAAATACTTATACTTTTAACAAAAATGAAACGGAGGATTCAAATGATAACAAACTTGACATCTTTGCGCAGTGCTAGCTGAGACGCCCACATGAAAAGTGACTCTTGACATTTGAAACTCGCCGGCAAAATGTCAAAACATCACTCGCATAATAAAATTTTTACAAAATTTTTTCACCGTGCTCTGCAGATGTTTTGTTTACACCGTAGTTTCCTATGTGCCCACCAGAGCTCTGGAACGTGGCCATCGCAAAAACCTTTGGGCCATCGTGGGTGAAGAGAAGTAAACGGACAAAAGACAAAACCCCCGAAATAAAAAATTAATCCATTTACTTAGACTCAAAAAGCATGGCTAACCAGCAAGCCTTTCGAATTTAAATTGTGAACAAACGCATAATATTCCCCAAAACAAAAAACACCCCAATTTCAATGAGTTCATAAAGTAACTAGAGTACCTAAAAGGTGTTATCTCATATCAGTTACGAAACAGCTGATTGAAAAAATGACGCAATCCTGCGAATCCTCAGTAGTCTACAAAGATTACTTCTAGAGCCTGCTTTGACTGTGACTAGAGTCCCTATATACTATGAGAGTTGCGACAAGACTCTCAAAATGAAGAAGAAGAAGCGGATCAATGGAGCCCCCAAGAGGCAAATTGCAAATGGCGGATGGCCATTTGCCTCTGCGCTGTTGCCACTATTTCACTATCTCTTGTAGGTTAGGTTCAGATTCTCGACAATAACGGTCGTTATTGAAGGAGATAATGTTCTCCAAAATAAAATTCAAGCAGAGGAAAAATTCACAAAAATCACCGCGGTCACTGTTACTTCAAATGAGTAATGAAAGCGAGTTCGCGAATAGTAAACAAACCCTCCGCCATTTGCATTTTGCCTCTTGGAGCTTTCTTGACAGCCTACATCTGAGAGCCAATCAGAAATGGATTCAGCAATGGCGCAACTCTCTTAGTATATAGGGACTCTAACTGTGACCAGTGACCTACTTTTTCTCATGATGGAAGTATAAAGGTGGAGGCGGTTCATTTTGGGCGGCCATTTTTCGCGTCATCACGGTACAAGGTACCGTGCTATGTACCGAGTGGTGGGGGTTGTACCTTGAACGTTGATTGGTCGTTAGGGAAATTATTGCGTCATCAAGGTACAAGAATCGGTGATCCGCCTCCACCTCTATACTTTCATCATGACTTTTTCTCAAAATCGATAAAACGGATAAAACAAACAATAATGATTAATTAATTGTTCATGAGACAATTATTGACTATTGACATGCACATTCAGCGTGCAACATATATTATTTCTTCCTTGGTCTACTGGAGTGATAACAATAATAATGAATAATGACAACAAGCATCATCTTCCAAAAGTAACAGCCGACCGCAGATGGGCTGCAGCAGCACCACTCTCAAGGTCCATATACTCCAGGTCAGTCGGTCCGGTGTACGAAATTCGTCCGTTCTGCGCAGCCCTCCGTTCGTGACGTATCCTTCGAGCAACTTTCGAGCGGGAACTTCAAAACACCGTGTTTTCTTATGGGGGAAACACCTTTTTTCATTTGAACTTTTTGAGCTTATTTCTTCGCCTAATTTTGATTTTATTATTCGAAAATGAAGAGGAAAGCTTGTAGTTTTGAGAAACATTGACCTGAGTCCTTGTTTATTTTTTTTCATATTTTTTAGCGATTTTTGAAAATGCGGTCGTCTTACCGCCGAATTCAGTCATTTTGCAAGGAGAATGAGGTTATCCTTCCTTAAACCAGGTAAACAATGGGAACGAATCGAGTGGATTCTCTGTGGAAATGCTAGGATATCTCCTTTATTGAATCCTAAGGCTTTAATTGTTAATTGAGAATTTTTTTCCGCGATATTTACCGATTTTACTTGTATAGAATACTGTGAGTGTTTCATCCTTTTTCATGTTTTGTTTGTGTTCACCCGTGAAAGTCCACTGTTCAATATACCTCGTAGTAGTCGCATCATCGTTCATTTGGTGTGATTTAAATTTTAGAACTTTAATTAATTTGATTTTCAGTGAATACAATGTACCTATCAGTCTGTAATTTGATATCGGTATGATGTTAGTAATCGAAAAATTCCAGTTGTCCCAGTGCTGTGTTCAATACAAACTTTTGAATTATTTGTCCTTTTGTTGATCCGTGATGTCAAGATTCTATGTGTTTTTCTGCCATACAAATGTCTTTTTCTCATCGAGTCTCAGTTTTTCATCTGGGATCACCCGCACTTGATGATACGTCTGGCTATTTTAAGGTGTTTCTGAAATTCAAACTGTTGAAATAGTCCGCTGTATTTTTGTTATCGATGACAGTTTGACTTTAGAAAGCTCTCTGATGGCCATTCATTACTTCCGTGTTCTTACTGTGTTGGATTTGTCCTGCGTAAGTACCCACCGTCAATCATTTCTCATCATCATTCATAATGACGAAGGAAGTTAAGTCCCAATCGCATTGCTCTATTAACCCGCTCCATAGATCTAGCTTTTCTGATTAGGAAAGTAGGAATTATGTGTATAGTTCATTGCGGTCTGCTACTTCAAGATAACTCCACCAAATTATTTTGTTTTTGGCGCTATTGGTTCAACACTGGTCGCCAATAAGACGGGTGTGTAAGGACAAATGCCAATTTTAATTTTATGTGAAACAACTGCGAGGATAACAATGGCTCTAAATTCGTAAAAATCGAAGTCGGTTTGGAATACTGTGGCTGTCCTAAAGGTTCCTCACTGTAGCCCCTGGAGCAGGTTAATAGAGCAATGCGATTGCGACTTAACTTCCTGACCGCAATGAATTATACACATAATTCCTACTTTCCTAATCAGAAAAGCTAGATCTATGGAGCGGGTCAATAGAGCGATGCGATTGGGACTTGACTTCCTTCGTCATTATGAATGATGATGAGAAATGATTGACGGTGGGTACTTACGCAGGACAAATCCAACACAGTAAGAACACGGAAGTAATGAATGGCCATCAGAGAGCTTTCTAAAGTCAAACTGTCATCGATAACAAAAATACAGCGGACTGTTTCAACAGTTTGAATTTCAGAAACACCTTAAAATAGCCAGACGTATCATCAAGTGCGGGTGATCCCAGATGAAAAACTGAGACTCGATGAGAAAAAGACATTTTTATGGCAGAAAAACACATAGAATCTTGACATCACGGATCAACAAAAGGACAAATAATTCAAAAGTTTGTATTGAACACAGCACTGGGACAACTGGAATTTTTCGATTACTAACATCATACCGATATCCAATTACAGACTGATAGGTAGGTACATTGTATTCACTGAAAATCAAATTAATTAAAGTTCTAAAATTTAAATCACACCAAATGAACGATGATGCGACTACTACGAGGTATATTGAACAGTGGACTTTCCCGGGTGAACACAAACAAAACATGAAAAAGGATGAAACACTCACAGTATTCTATACAAGTAAAATCGGTAAATATCGCGGAAAAAAATTCTCAATTAACAATTAAAGCCTTAAGATTCAATAAAGGAGATATCCTAGCATTTCCACAGAGAATCCACTCGATTCGTTCCCATTGTTTACCTGGTTTAAGGAAGGATAACCTCATTCTCCTTGCAAAATGACTGAATTCGGCGGTGAGACGACCGCATTTTCAAAAATCGCTAAAAAATATGAAAAAAAATAAACAAGGACTCAGGTCAATGTTTCTCAAAACTACAAGCTTTCCTCTTCATTTTCGATTAATAAAATCAAAATTAGGCGAAGAAATAAGCTCAAAAAGTTCAAATGAAAAAAGGTGTTTCCCCCATAAGAAAACACGGTGTTTTAAAGTTCCCGCTCGAAAGTTGCTCGAAGGATACGTCACGAACGGAGGGCCAGCGGCAACCGATGGGAGCGGATCCGAGGGGTGAGACGAGGTAGATGCGCACCGACTGACCTGGAGTATATGGACCTTGACCACTCTAGTAGAAATTAGTGAATTTGCACATAACCTGTAAAAAAGCATGTTTACGTTTACTTATGAACTCTGTTCATGTCATGCCCTCGGAACGGATATTTTAGAAAATTGAAATTCAAGATGTGTCGTTTTTCTCTCGTCCATATGTTATACATTTAGTGTACCTGAATATCCGTCTCAGTTTTTAGACTGTGCTATTAATTATTACCAAGACTTACATTGTAGTTGCCATCAACCAAAGTATTCAATTCTACTTGTAATAAGAATCCTTGACCAAAAAAAAAAGTGGATTGACAACACTGGTACTTTCAAATTTCATCAGATTTTTGCCCTACATTATTTTACAAGCTTTTGTTATGTTTTTATTTATTAAATGACCGCACATTCAACGCATGTGTTTCCTTGGTCTGTTCGGCCTAAGCAATCAAAGCAATGAACGTATTTCATAAAAGTTACCTTGTCTGCGCAATGCCCCTTGCGTCTTTATTCTAAGTTGAATCTTCTAATCTACTGTTCCTAGATAATTTCAGCAATGCCAGAGCTGTAAGGTTTCCATCCAAGCGTTCTTTGTCAGTCGTAAAAAATGAGCGAAGATAATCAGAATGCATTTGCCAATCTCAAAACCGACCGTGCTTTTGATAATTCAGGTAATAACCGTCTCCTCATGTCTTTGCTATTTTTGAATTACCAAGCATGATAATATTTTTTGACAAGACGCATTTTACATATCAAGTTCTGACAGGTAGTATGGTTCTACTAAAAGCGCAATGAATTTCATCGATAAGCAGTTGGTTAGTAAAGAGGTTAGACTCATTGTTTGCCAGTAGAGGTCGTTTCAGAAGTATTGGCTGCTGACAGCTCTTTGTTTATAAACGCAGTAGGCTGGTCTTGCGCCTATCACGCAGGCAAAGCGCTGGTTACGTGGACCGTACTCCCGAACTTTGGTTGTTGCAGCGAACGGAAATACTTCCGTCTGCACGTGAAAACAAAGAGCTATCAGCAGCCAACACTTCTGAAACAAGCTCTAGCTCACCAATAAATTTTTAACATAGGCATTGCTACTTGTCAGAATGCGATACTCAAAATGCATCTGCTCAAAATACCACAGTCTAGAAAGTAGCATCGACAAGCTGAAAACCCACCAGATGCACTGGTGAGCAGTAAATTAGCAAAGAGTTTCTAAGCTGAGTGCTTACCAGCCTAATTCTCTCATAGAGTTAGTCTGATGCTACTTGCTTTGACGTAAAATGTATTATTTTTTTTTTTTTTTATAAAAGTTCAATCATCTAACACGGAATCAACGCAACTTCTCAAGTCTAGAGCAACCAAAAGGTACTACAACTAGTTTTCTAGTTTTAGCTATATTTTTGGTGGCACTTTTGGGCGAATGGACTTGGTAATTATCAAACTTGTTCGATGATATAGATATCACAAGGATGCTGTTTGAAATTACAAATTTTCAAAACGCATTTACGTCTTCATGAGTGGATTTTGAAGGCTATTATTGCTAGCGCTTATCAGTTTTTTTTAGTTAATATCCATGATTACTCAAGCTCTATATTTCTGTAGCAAAAAATTTTCATTATTGCAAGAGACCCATGCATGAATCAAATAACTTACTTATTGGTCACGCAAAATACAAAATAAGTTGAATGCACTTCTTTCTGTTTTCCCCCATCCTTTTGTCCACATTCAGAATTGTCAAATCACTGCAAAAATTGTCATAGCTCTTGCTTCTTTGTTCTAGGAGATCCGAACGCTCGGAAAGTTACCAAATCGGAGCTGGTCCAGTTGAATACCTCAAGTCTTCTGATTGAGTCCCTGGTCGAGCAATGGTGTAATTCTCTCGGTGAAAATCCAAATGAGCAGCACAAGCTTTATCTCAGTAAGATCTGTTCTTCCTTATTTCAACCACTGTTTTCTGATGTGTTATCTCAATCATCAATGGATTGATCAGTAGTTACTCCAGAAGTGAATTTTGTTATGAGGTTTTCATCCGAAATGGTTTTGTTGACTTTGGAATTCGGTGTTCCCCATAAAGTTCCGAATGTGTGGACCGATCATTTACCTCAACGAGCCGTTAATGAAGTGCGTTTGAAGAAACCAATCAAAACTTAACAATATTGATTGATCATTTACTTTATCAGCCCATCATTATATTCTTTTTAAAAGGGTCAGTGCTTAACTTTTGTTAATTGGTTGATCATTTACCTACTCGGATATTGTAAAATCGTTCATTACTTAAAGCCTAGGTCTTTAGCTACCCTTCTGAGTTATCTATGGAGAACCCCATTTAAAGTTAACGGTATTTCTGATCATTCATTTTATCAGCCCATTATTTTATTTTTTTTAAACGAGTCAATCGTTAACTCTATTAATTGACAACTTGAAAAATCGTTTTAGCGTTTGTCACTTAAAGCTAGCTCTCTAGCTACCCTTCTGAGTTATCAATGGGAACCCAATTTAAAGTTATCAATTGATTGTATCAGTGGCAGTCTATGGTTAAACAACTATAAGCATTCATTGATCAATATCAATTTTAAAGATTGACTCAATCAAAGAGTAAATGATGGGCAAGGTTTTAAAGCATCAACAGATCAAGAGGGGCTTTTGCTAATTATTTTCAATATCTTTTTCAGCTATCTGTGAGAAACTGTTTCAAAAGAAATTGATCGATGACTCATTCCGTCATGATAAATTTAAATTCATGCGTAGTCATTACCAGAAAGCATTTTTTCATGTCATTAACATCGCCAAAAACTCTCAACCAGAAATAGTCAATCAGCAGTTGATGCTGTTGCCTCGGTGAGTCTTGTACGAACTCTCTTCATTTGACTTATGATTTCAGCAAATGAGGCTTCAAAAATGTTGAACATCCGCCTTTTCGATGGATCAGTCCTCAATTATCCATTATTCATTAGGAAACAGAATTCCACTTTTTATTTTATGGATCACTTTCTCATGCTTTTTTTAAATTGTTATAAACAATGTTTTGTTTTCATCTTAAATTCCTGGCAAATCTTATGGAGCCAAAAATCACTGGCCCTCATACTAATACATTTCAAGGACGATTTTTCATAGGCTCATAAATGGTTGTTATGGTGTGAGTTATTAGGGAATGGTAATACATGCATCAACTGACCTTAGATTTCTTTACCTTAGCGCTTAAAGTTGGTGCTGCGCGAGTGCTTTGACCTTGACTTCGATGAATTAGTCCCGTCCCATCTCACAGTGGCTCCTTTCGCCGCACCCAAGTTCGGACCCAAACTTTTGCAGGACAAATTTTTTTTTGAGGTGGTGGAAAATTCTGAGGTTCATCCTAAAATTGTCCGTAGTGATCCTAACCTCCTCCCACTTGCCGCACCCATGTTCGACCTCGAACGTTCTGTATTGGTTTTAACGGTGTCGAGTATATTGCACAAAGTGCAGTGTTTTTTTTTCTCACTCTTTTTTTTCTATGTGACTAGTAACATTTGGGAATTTTTTGCCCTATAAAAATCAAATTATTGTTCTTGTTCTCTATTTCTCTCTTATTATGGGTTGGGTGCTCTCTAACAGCTTTTTCACCATGTTTTCTAACACCATTGTGTTTGAAGTTGCCGCTTGTTTATTTTTGCAGAGGAAATTAAAACTATCTCTCCTTCTCCCCGTCTCATCTTTATATTTTTTTCCTTTTCTTTCTCTTCCTTAGCAATTTTAGTATAGTGCCCAAATCCGAGCGCCTGTTTCAATGGTCCCGTTACCGTGATGATTTTGAAGAATTAGAATTTATCGCTAGAGGTGGTTTTGGTCATGTTTACAAAGCAAAAAATAAATTAGACAATGGAATCTACGCTGTGAAAAAAATATTTTTAAGGTAACATTCTCAACTTCAAAGTTTCTAATTCCAATTGTTTTTTTGACTTCAATACTTTGTACTAAGAAAATTTGGGCTCAAGTCTTTCTTTCCAGGATCCTTTGAGTTCTCTGTTTGCAATTGCCTAGTATTAATATTGCTCACTTGTCTTGCTCTTACCTTGGGATCATAATTTTTACCTTAATAATTACAATCCTAAAATAAAAGCAAGACATAAACTCAAGCAAAATAAAAAAAATAGCAAAACAAGAACTCTAAAGAATCAGTTCGCTGGACATAATCGAAAATCTGAGATCCAAATCTCTTGTCTCTTAACTGGGTCATGTGCTAGAAAGAGTATACTTGAATGGAAGAGTTTTCTTCAAAACGGATGAAACTCTACTTTGTATTGGAAAAAGTAGTTTTATATTGTGATCAAAATGCAATTTAATTTGGATGTGATTTAATTAAAATTAAATTATGTTCAATTATTAAAAGAAAAAAAAACAAAAACAAAAACAAACAAAAATTCATTTAACATTTAGATGCGAGGATCAAAATCGAAGTTATGGTGGATCCAAAGATTGATAGCTATATTTACCAGTGTTCAATTCATTGATCATCGTCAGATTGGTCGCCGCTTGAACTTCCATAAACCTGCTGAACCATTTTGTTTTTGTGACCAGGAAATTTCATGGTTTTTTTTTAGGATCTGTGGATTAATTCTTCACATTTTAATGGCAAATAACATAAAAACAATGAACCAAAAAACTTAATCCAATTTGTTGCTTTTTTTGGAGTTGTCTTTTTTGTAAAAATAGCCATGAATATTCAAAAATTGGCAAATATAATGAGCAAAGATAAGAGAAGAAACTAAACCTCTACAATGTAGACTGTCAACTGTAAGATCCCCCCCCCCCCCTGCCGTTGATCAAATACCCTGGGCTCAAGGATTAATGATCAAAAAATGTTCAACTCTTCAGGCATTTGTTTCAACATTTTTCTATGTGATTTCAGTTACTCAGATGTAAATGCCTTCCTCAGAAGTTTGCATGAAGTTCAAATGCTAGCTAAGCTGAATCATCCTAATATAGTCTCATATAAAGCAGCATGGCTGGAACCAGTTGAACCGAAAGCCGCCAAACCACCAGAAACTTTTAAAATATCTGATGATTTGTAAGTGTAACATTCTTCCTACTTCAAAGCAAAGGTCATCTGTAGTTAGTGCGTTCTGAGTTTTACCTCTTCCCTCCAAAATTTTCATCATCAATACTGTAGTCTGACAAATATCTAGTGGGAGCAACTCTTAATAAGCCTGTGCAATTAATTGAAGCAACGACCAATGAAAACAAAATTTTGAACTTTTTGTTGGATCAAAATTTCTAAAATTTGGAAACTGTGGATTTGAAACTGAAACTTCAATGGATCAAAACTGTGTTATTTTCCGCAAATTTTGATTTTATGATTAAATCTATGATGAAAAATTCTACTATTGTTCAAAATTTTGTTGAAGTTTCAAGCAATCAATCGATAGAGATTTTCAAAACACTTCGTTTTGATCAAACTCACAGACCTAGGGTGTATGTGATTTCGCCTACTGCATTAGACATACGAGACATATTGCCTACTGATGATTCGCCTATGCCAAAATGCATATAAAAAATGTCATAAAATGAATCGGCTCACTAGAAATTTTGCATTTTAAAGAAGCATATTTGGGCAGTAGGCAATTTGTCTCTCATGTCTAATGCAGTAGGCAAAGTGACACACCCTCCAGACCTATTCTTAACAATTGAGGCGTTTTATGTAAAAAGGGGTTCTTTGCAGTTTTGTAATTGGAAGAAAAACGCATTCAAAGTTTTGCAACTTGATTTCTACCAATCTGGCTTCCTAGATGGCTGATGTAAATTTTTTTCCTAAAACTAGGTTTATTTACGGACATAATGATTTAAAGTTTTTTAAAATCCGTGTATTTCTGTGTTTTACACAATATTTTGAAGTTAACTCCTAGGAACCCCTTTTTACGTAAAACGGGTCTCGCCGCCTTAAAGATACCACCAAATAGCAGGAAAAAATGATCATTAGCTGATTTTCGGCAGAGATGGTCCTTATGGAATGTACTTTCACCCAAAAAAAGTACTTCAAGATATCTTGCCGGCGTTGCCAGATATATCCAAAAATGTAGCCCAAAATGCCTTTATATCGAAATATATCGAGAACTATCGATTGAATCGAAAAATTGATACGCTTCCCATGTACTTGGAATAATTTCCAACATGAAAGATAGTTTGCGTTTTTACGCTCTGACAACTCCCAAGCCCTCAAAACCGCGATCTCAGTTTTCGGCGATTTTTGGAGAACTTGAAACTCGCATCACAACGCCCATTTAACAAAGCCTCGATTCACGAATACACCTCGTAATCGCTGAGTTTTCAAGATATTGAGCTGAGATTTTCGTGAGAGACTATTATTGATATGGCAAATCGATTAATGTGTTTTTACATAAAACGCCTCAATTTAGAAATAATTAAAGCATTATTTGAAATTCTTTTCTGTCTCGCTTTATTCCAGCAAAGATGAAATATCAGCCCGGCTAAAAAATGATGCTTCTAGTGTAGTTATTTTCAAGAATTCTAGTGACTCTAGTTCTGCAAGTAATCAGTCCCCAAAGAAAAGTTCATCTAGCAATCATACTGGTAGCGAAGGAGAACGAAGCGGGAATGGAAAAATTTTAAGAAAGGAAAGTTCATCTAGCAATCATACTGGTAGCGAAGGAGAACGGAGCGGGAATGGAAAAATTTTAAGAAAGGAAGGTGTTCCTTTGAGGAAAAAAAACGGATTCTCGACTACTAGTGATGAAAGTGAAGAAGGCTGCAAAGCTCTTTGTGAACATCGCCATGCATTCAATATAAATTTTCAAAATGATAAGACTTTTCCGGTGAGAATGCTGCATCTCTAAGATTGTTTCTAAAGCTATGTGTAAACTGATTTTTTTTTAAATATTACTCTGCATCTGTAAAATTCTATGTTAAATAATTGGAGGGTCACACATTTCAAATTTTTTTGTCAAATCACACTATGTATCATTTCAGTTCTTTGAATCTCTGAAAGGTGTGTGTAAACATGTTAATTAATCTGCAATATTTATCGCAATGAATTTAAGTATTGCATGTGGCCTACCTGAGCCAAAATTTAAGGAGTCAACTGACATTACTTTGTTTGCTGGCTGTATTAAACTCGAAAGTATTAAACTTTTCAGCACATCGAAGATGAAGAGGAGGGAGTCAACTTCTCCAGTTCCTTGAACATTCCGGTTTTTTTCATTAAATGAATTTTTTTCTCTCATATTTTCAAACTCTCTGCTGGAAGGGTAGAAAGAGCAAATCTACAGACAAAATAAAGATGTACTTATCATAAATTCATAATAACGAATAATTTTCTGTTGTTTTGCTTTTTTCTGTGATTTAGGACTCAGCCATATTATTTATTCAAATGCAGTTGTGTAAACAAACCCTGAGGCATTGGTTGCACTCGCGTAATTCAATAGTCAACAAGCCTTTGAATCTGCGGCATAGTTTCAATTTATTTGAACAAATCATTAGCGGAGTTGAATATATTCATTCTAAAAACATTGTTCATCATGATATTAAGGTAAATTTGTCAATTGTGTATTTTCAATGCTGGAAAGCGTGAACTTTTGTTTGTTACCCCGCAGTCAATTTGATATATTATATTTTTCTTTCAGCACTTAGAATTTTTGCCCAAGGACCCGCTAGGCAGTTCGCTAAAAACTTCTATCAAATTTTTAAAATTTGACTGCTCAGTGATGTTAGTCCAAAATTCTCGAAGCCCATAAAGTATTGACGATCCACCCATCAGCTTTAAGGTCTTTAAGTCGCAAAAACACAGTAATACAAATCATATAAACTATCATTGAGGAAAAATTTGTGTAATAATAAGTCATTACGAAGTTGTAAACATCAAGTAAGAAAAGATCAAGAGATTTCTACTCCGAAAAAGATAAACTTTGAACTAAGGTCCTGACTTTAGCCTTATGGAAAATGACTTCCAGTGTGTTTTTGATTTTTTAGTCCTAAATTATAGCTTATGCGATGCTAATTAAAGTTTTCGCTGCACCAAATCAATCATATGACAAGTTTCGTAGATTCAGGGGTTGAAGCGCAATCAAATGAGGTCACCCTTAAATCCTGATCCAATGTTAAGAAAACTCCTCAAAAACTGTCAATTTACCTGACTCCAGCTGTGCATGAATGAGGAAGCAGGGTCGTTAATAATAATACGGTAATCTAAAATTGATCAGGCGGGGGAAGGGTAACTAGTTATGTACGAAATGTGTGTTTGAATAGGTGATGAGCTGGAATTGATGCGTTATCAACAAACAAATATTGCAAGGACTGGGGATGGAAGGTGAGGAGAGTCTGCCAGAGGCAAGTAAACGAACAGTTTTTGTGTACTTTTCTACAAATACTAGTGGGCAACTGCTCTCTGAAAGTGAACCCTTTTGACTGCGCTCTTCAATTGTGCATATCTCAAAAACTTATCATATGATTGAGTTGGTGCAGTGAAGACTTTGACTCAACATCACTTAAGCTTTAATTTGAGACCAAAAAATTAAAAATCCATTAGGAGCCATTTCCCATAAGGCCAGTTCCAAGTCCTTTCTGCAGGCTGATTCTCCCTATTTCACAAGACGAGATAGCAAGAAACAATGAATCCCATTTGTTTAAATGGTGTCACGTGACAGATTTGAAGTCTTTCGATGGCCACGGTAACGTCGGCGAGTCTTGAAATTAGAGAAGAATGACTCGGATCCCGTCGATCCGCCGTTGCCGTGGCCGCCGAATGACTTCAAATCTGACACGTGACACCATTTAAACCAATGGGATTCATCGTTTCTTGCTATCTCGTCTCGTCTCGTGAAATAGGGAGAATTAGCCTGCTGGTGCACTAATCAGAGCTATTAGTAGAGGGTTTGATATAATTTGAGTGTTCAATATCTGCTATTTCATGCAGGGAAAAGGTTTCGTTTTTCCGAGTAAAGTACAAATTTGACCCTTAATCTCAAAGAGGAAAGTACTTAGTGGAACTGACATGGATTGATTGAAATTAACTGCTGAAGGAGTGACTGCTTTAGAATCATGTCAAATGTTTTTATGTTGTTTACTAATTGATTTGTTTTTTCTTTTTTTCCTTGCAGCCCAGCAATATTTTTATTAGCGATAATTTTCAAGTTGCTCAAGTTGGTGATTTTGGTTTAGCGTGTCTTCTGACTCATTCTCATGACCATTTGAATCACGATACTAATGATTTTGTAATGTGTCCTCTCCAGCAGCGGCAATTTGGTACTAAATTGTATGCTGCGCCTGAGCAGTTACAAGGAACTTGCACACCAAAAGTAAGCTCCATCTTCGCTACATATTTTGTTTATTTCTTCTTTGTATAACCTCTTAACCCTTTCAGTTCTAACAGAGCCAGATTTCCCGTAAAGCCCACTAGACCCGGGCCTAGAGCGCAAAATTTTGAAGGGTGCAATCTGAGCGAAGCAACGGTATTTTACTACGAGGAAAAAATAGGAGGAAGAATGAAGAACAAAGGAAGTTGAGAACATAACATGAGGAAACAATCTAAATAAGCTTTTGAATCAGCGGGAAGGGGCGCCAAAAAACTTTGGGCCTAGAGCGCCGAGAGGGGTAAATTCGGGTCTGTATTGTTAGTTATGAAAGAGTTCTTTCACAAATCTTTGACTTGAACTAGTGAATCAAACTACTTTTTCTCACAGTGTCTCATGTGCATATCAATAACTTTAATATTCTGTAAAAATCTATGCTAAGAAAACATCCTCTGAACAGAACTACGGAGCAAAGTGCTTGAGGTGAAACTTCAGCGTTTAGTGCCGATGTTTGCCACCAGAGCGCTACTGTTTGATCTTTGTCAAAATACTGGCCAAGAGTACTTTTTATCTAAGAAAGCTGCGCGTCAGATACAAGATAGTCCTCCGTAAAATATCTCTGCCAAATATTTATAAATAATTCCTAAATTTTGGTTGAAAGTACCAAAAAATGGAATATCGCCATTGTATCTAAATGTTATATTCCATTTTTCAGTACTTTTAACCATGTTTTCAAATTTATTGATGTGATATTTTGCGTTGGCATTCTTCAGAGAAATTATTTTATACTACCTGCTTTAGTCTGGTAGGGTAATTTTTTGGAATTTTGTTTAGTGTATGCTTTGAAAAACAGATGCAAGCAAAGCTCTGAACTCATTTTTATCCATTTCTTGCAATTATAAAAATTGCATTCTTTGCTTTGAGATCCGTCTTTACTATAATTTTGAAAAAATAAATGAGTAAATAAGTTAATAAGTATTTCAATGAAATTTTTAATGCTTGGATTTTCTTGCTTTCACCAACATGCTCACCAATACTGAAACTTAAATTCTCTTTAAATCGTTTTTAAACATCTACTTTTCATCTTGTCTCTTATTTCAGAGTGATATTTATAGTTTAGGAATAGTTCTGTTAGAATTAGTCTATCCTTTCATGACGGAAATGGAGCGAATCAAAGTCATATCAAAAGTTCAGAGTGGTTCCATTCCTCCAGAATTCGAACGATCTAGTCCTGAAATAGTAAGTATTTTGACTCAAAGCTCGATTTCTTTCTAGCTCAAAGCTGTCTCTAATTTAGCCAAATGGTTGAACTTACTTTGTGGCAAGACAAAATAATAATTAAAAAATAGGCAACAAAATAATAGGCCTAATTGGCAAACAAGTTAACTAAGGCAGAGGACCCACACATTGATGGAAAGGGGTGTGCTGCAAACTTTTCCTTTAGCTATAGAGAGTGTCAATTCTGGTGTTACATCACTTGGAAGTTCCAAAATTGACTTACAAACTCATCAAATGCTTTTAAACACAATTCCAAGATGGCATTCTTATGAGCGCGTCACAATGGGAGAGTCCCATATAATCTCAACTTTCTATGCTGAGAAAGGTGATTCATTGTAGAGAAAGCTACAATTATATCGAACTTCTTTATTGTGACTCGCTCATATGGCAGTCATTTTGGAACTTTGTTTAAACACATTTATTGAGTTTATGAGTCAATTTTTGGACTTTTTGAGGCTCCTATAATTATTTTAAAGTGATTTTACGTCAGTACTAACCCTCCTAATACCTGTAGCAAAAGTTTGCAACAGACCCAGACCCATTGAAGAAAAAAAGTTGTGCTAAATATTCAGTACCAAAAAGGGTTTTGTGAGTAACTCTACAACTTTTTGCTGAAAGTCAGCTGATATACATAATTTGTCTTGTTTTTCCTAACCTTCAATGTTTCCTTTACCTTCGGCTATGTTTCTGTCTAATACAAACCTTTTTTATTTACTGTGAGTCATTCCTTTTTCCTTATCACTTTTAATGTATAACTACAATGAGTAACTTTTTCATTTTTTCACATGCAAAATTAATTAGAAAACAAACCAAAAAAAAAAAAAAAAAAAACAAAAATTGAAACTAAGTCTTCTAAATTGAAGTTCAAGTCACTTTGACCATGTCCCTCATTTTTAATTAAAATCTTGATTTATTGTTTCTTGTTATTACTCTCAAAAATTACTGTCCTCCATTGCTAGATTCTAAAACATTACGGTTTATTTCTTTTTTTCACTTATTCAGGCTCATATAGTTCTGGAACTTCTCGACAAGGATCCAGATAAACGTCCAACTGCGAAAGAATTACTTATCCTGGTGAAGAAATTCCGTGAGATGCACTCTACTAGTTCTAAAGTAATAGCTGACAAGAATAAAATAATTGAGGAGCTTCGTACTGAACTAAAGGAAAAAGATAAAATAATCCTAGAATTGCAAAGGAAATTGAAAAGTTTCGAAGAAGTTGAAAAATGATCCCAGCACCTGTGAGTAATCTTAGTATTCTTATTTTTAAACCAATTATTCCCTCCATCTCCTTTTTCTAAACATCCTAATCAAGAAAATTGAATTACTTGGTCTGTTGCGAACCTTTGCTTCAGCAGGATCAATTCTAGTGTAAAGTCACTCGGAAATGAGGGGTTGAAATATAATACGAGGTATGTGCCAATAGCTGTTGCTAGGCTGTGCATTTGTTTCTACGTCAAAATAAAAACCCACGAAACAGAATCTCTCTCTTAATGTAGCTGTTGCAAACTTTTGCTACAGGCTTATTAACAGTTTGTTACGGGGTAAAACCCCGTAAAAATAACGATTAGCACACTAAAAAATCTCGGACTCCACTCCTAAACTTATAATATGCTTTCAAACGCGAGACCGTAATGGCGGCTGTTGCCGCTGCTTACATTGGGTTTCTCTATCTCAATCAGCACCATCCATGCGAGGTGTTCCCGCAGCACCACACAAGAAGCATACAATTCCCATAAGATTTAGGCGGCAAAAGCTGCCATTACAGTCTCGCGTTTGAAAGCATTGTATGAGTTAGGGAGTGGATTTCGTGATTTTAAGCCTGTAGCAAAAGTTTGCAACAACTCCATTAGTGATTTTGTTTCCTGGAAAAACCACATTTGTAAAAACATTCAGTTTTTAAGACACTGAAGGAGAAGTTGCATAATCTTTGTCAGAACTGATGCTGCATACCTAAATAGTTAATATGCGTTTCAACTCAAATAATGTTGGGAGCATCAAAAAATTCCTAACTTGACTCATAAACTCCATGAACGCGTTTCAACAAAATTCTAAGATGACTATAGTTTATAGAGTCATGATGAGGGAGTCCAGTCTAATTTGCCTGTTACAGTTGGGGATAGAAAAAATAACATACGACTCCTGAGGGTAGGCTACTTGCAATACTTATTTTAATGAATTCAAGCGTTGCAGGTGGCCTACCTGAGCCAAATCTGAGGAGTCATCTGATATTCTTTTTATCTCTGACTGTACTCTTTGATTAATCACTTTCCCAGCATAGAAAGAACTGCAATTAGATTGAACTCTTAAATGCAGTTACTTATTGAGTTTGTAAGTGAATTTTGGAACTTCAAGGTGCTCCCAATTCTCTTTTCAAGTGATCTTACCGGAGAGTTAAACATCTTCACTGCCGTAGCAAAAGTTTGTGACAGCCTCATAAATCAAAATCAAAGAGTCCTGTTTATCAACGAAATAAAAGGTGTCTGTTTTCAATCATCAATTTTTGGTCCCTACTTACGTTTCTAAATATTTTTAACTCAAGTTTTTTGGGAAAGACTGAATTTTCAATTTTTATTCTACTGATTGTGAGTCCAGTTACATTGGCAAAGAATGCTAATTGACGTCGTAGAATTTTGTTTGTTTGAGCCCATGCGAAAGGTCGAATTCGAAAGCCATCACCAAACCCTTGGTGGTTTGATGTTTGAAGAGTCCAGGGGAAGAACGATGAATGTCACAAAAACCCATTTTTGTATTTAAGCTGAAGGAAATGCGGGGAAATGGTGTTTAAAAGTTACCCAGTCTCATCAGAATTTATGTATTTCCATTCACGAATATTGATTGTCTTGTGCTTCTGTATATCTCTATTCAATTTGTACTTTTGTATCCTGTCAACTGACTTTAAACACTTTAATCTTGATTTTTGTGATGTTTATTGATTTTCTCCCTGAACTCATCATTTTTCATGGGTTTAAATGGGACAAATGCAACATTGCCTTACCACATACTTCACCTCTGTCTAGTTATCTGACAAGATACTCTAGCCTAACGAACCAAAGTATTTGGGCTGCTGGACTTTCTTACTACTACTACTATTTTTTCTACTGGATGAAAAGTACCTGTGATTTTTTTAATTATGCTCTACTATTGAAACTGAGCCTGTTTTAAATTTGTTTGATCTTTCTGTAATTGGGATTCAATTGAGGAAACTTAATCAAATGTCTGATAATCATTGTTTGTCTTATTTTTACTTGTATTTCAATTGTGCCCTTCCTTTCCATTATGTACTTAATCCAAAACGGTATTAAAATTTTCTATTTTATTCAGAGGCCTTTTTTTTCATTTCAACAAAATATTACAGTAAAACAAATAGATTTTTATACCTGTTGTATCTTTTTAAAAAGATACTTGCTAATCGATTATTTTTATCAATTACTTTTCGAAAGTAATCATTTAACTGTAATCAGGTGTACCAATCTCAAAGAAACTAATGCATTAAGTGATGTTTATCAAATAAAATTAGTTCCATCAAAATGGAGACGCCTGATTACTGATTGAATCTATCTCAACTACTTTTGGAAAGTAATCAGTTTTGTTATAAAAAAAAGGATGATTTACCCACTCTGATGCATAGTTTGCGTTGGTGGTCCAAAAGCATCACTTTTCTTTTTATTGTTGATCGTTAATAACTCTTTTTGAAGAATATTTCACTGCTTTCAAACATGACATTGTGACAATGCTCTTTACTAATCACTGGTTTTACTTTTTACTATTTTATGGGGAATCAATTTACAAATTATACAGGTAGAAAAATCATAATTGACAAGTATCAGACAAAATCAATTTACAAAGCCATTTTATTTATAAAAATTAATAAAACTTCACAACTTGCAGTTCATCCGGAATATCGGACTATTATTATATTACAAACATGAAACATAATATTTTCTTAAGATTTACATTTTAATTTAAAAATCTTGCTAAACAATTTTTTCAAAGTATCTGATATAGTTTCTTTTAACATATAAGCAAGCAGTGTTAAAATCTCTAAACAGTCTTCAGTATCTCAAATAAAATTAAAGATTTAGCAGAATTAAATGCTTAAAATAAAGGTAAAAATTTAAAATTAAATTTCATAAAAATTTACTCTAAAAATGTTTGTACATAAAATGCTGGAGTGATTAACTTGAACTTTTTGAAGCATTATCAATTAAGTATCAGTTACAATTCTCTTCCCCCTTGGTTACTAAAAATTGACAGATCTTGTATTTATGAAAAAAGAGAAGTCTGTTATTAAACCGTAAACGAAAGAGGAACATTAATTTTGCTTGTATTCTTGTGACGTGTCACAGCACTAGTCTCAAAAAGAATTTTCACAAAATATGTGATGCATCGCTTAGTTGAGAGGATAGATCGTAATTAATGAATTGAATCGGAACATAAAAACTTACGAACTACATTGGACCAACTTGTTCCATGAGCTAATTCTCTGGATTTCTCTCCATTTAAGTAAATAATGAGCATATTTTTCCCCGTACTATATTTAAATTTGCGTAATTGATACAGGCACACTATACTAACTGGCTAATGGTGTTTAAAGAACAGAATAAACCACTAAATGTGCCAAGAACATAACTGACTAGTTTCATAATAACATAGCTGAGATTTTTCTTCTTTTAGTATACAAATTCAATCTTTGGTAACTAACTCAAGTAAAATAATAACATTTCAACAGAATATTTTTCATCAACAGGTAATTCAATTTTTTTTAGTTTCAAACTAAAAGAAAATATTTATAGTAACATTTAAAACTGATAAGAACTAAAAATACGGCTAAAGGAACCAAATTCATACAGGTACGCTTTTGGATTTGTATTGTTACCAGTGTTGCTGATTTTAAGAACTTTTACAATTCTTTGGAACTTTTAAAATTTGATACACATCAAAAATCAAATTGAAATTTTTCAAATTCTCTGAAATATTTTACATTCATGGGAAAGTTTCAAGTTTTGATATCTTGATTGATGAATGCAAATTTTCAAAGTTCCTGAGAGACGGGAAAGTTTTTTAAATTGGCAGCACTGATTCGTACATGGTACCCAGCTTATTTAAGAATTTTTCTAATTATTAAAACAATCCAATTATTGAACAAATATTTACAACACAAATTAACAATAAATTTTAAAAAGTAGTTTGTTAAGGAAATAAATATTTAAAAAAAGAAATCATAATGAACTAAATTTCTCTAATAGCCGCTCTCCAAAGTGGGTGATGATGTAGTCATGGTAGTAGGTCATAATGCATAGCGGATGACTCATGATTAGTGATGACCAAACAAGGATGTTTCCCCATGATGGTCCAAACTTTCTCTCGATTACGTGGCATATTCCGGAAAGAGGTATCTATTGAATAAAAGCAAAAGTTTTTTCATGAAACTGGTCTCCTTTACCCGAAAATTGGATGGTGAAAAAAAGTGATAGGAAAAAAAGTAAGACCGAACTGGCAAGATAGAAAGAAAGAAAGTTCACAGTTTGCTCATGAAAACTAGTCTCCAAATTAGCGGTGCCAAAAGATTGCTCTCTCGGCTCTCTGCTTAAAAAAAAAAAAAAAAACCTTTGCTGGTTTCTTAAAAAATTAGATTTAATGAAAACACAGTACAAAGCAGAAACACTTACCCATTTAAAAAAAGGTGATGGGAAATTAGAAATAGTACATCTATAACACTCCTCAATATGCTACTCTTTACTAGTCAAACTTTCATGTTTTTCTTTTTTAATTTTATCCTTCGTTTGGTTTCATCCCAGAGAAAATCCAAAGAATCTAGAATCCGATGTTTTCAGAATTTCTCATCGGCTCCAAATTTTATCTAATTAGGACCTGAAGGCTGATCCTTGCAATTCCCGACGTTTGAATAGACTGGTGATGATTAGTGGAGACAAGTCACATGGTTGCCAGGTTTAATCAAAGTATTGAATGTGTCTGATTGGTTATTAGATGCTCAAGACTATCCGATAACCAATTAGATCAATTTCGTGTTTTGATTAGACTTGGCAACCACGTGACTCATCTCCACCAATCGCTGTTTTCCATTCCCATCCAGTTTATTCAATGGGTCTGTTGCGTATTTTTGCTACATCAATATAACTCATTGTTTCTAACGTAAAATTTGGCGAAAATAACGATGCGCACATTAAAAACTTTCAAAATCCACTCATTAACTCGGGAAATCACTTCCATTTCAAACAACCCGCACTACACTAGACACTATATCACCGACTTATAACTACATAGATGGAACCATCTTGTTTATGTAAACATGAACAGAACTTACAAACATTGAAATGTTTCGTTTAGATGCGTACATTTCTTATATTATTTTGTAATCTTTGATAAACCGAAAAGATCAGACAGCAAATGCAGCCAATAGTTCATGTTCTTAGAAGGGAGTTCTATCATTTTGTAGTTACGATGTTGTTTACTTATGCACGGTGGTTCCGTCTATTTAGTAGTATACCGGTGCAAATAGTGTCTAGTGTAGCGTGGGCTGTTTGAAATTGAAGTGATTTCCTGAGTTAATGAGTGGATTTTGAACGTTTTTAATGTGTGCATCGTTATTTTCGCCAAATTTTACATAAGAATCAAGGTTCTATATTGTTGTAGCAAAAGTATGCAACAGATCCATTGTCGGGAATTTCAAGGATTGATCTCCTAAAGCAGTCAGTGAAATATTTTACGACCCACCAGAATCTGTCACATTAACTATTGTGGAGTATTACTCTTAGTAAAATTTTTTTCTTAATGTTGAAAACAAAAGAACAGAAAATAAGACCTGATATAAGCGATAGAGTTGCATAATGTTAGTCTTACCTGGAACATCATTCCCATGAAAGCATATATTTTAAACGTGCGCAACGGAACTGACACCATGTATTCGTGGAAAAATGCACTTGTGAAAAATACAAAAAATGTAGCAGTGTTCTTCTTGAAGCCCATCTTCAGGAGAGGGCAGTATAAATGCCTGAAAAATAAAAAAGAGTCCAAATTATTTTTAATTCTCATCCTACTCTTAATGAGTAACCAGTTTTGTAAAAAGCAATTATACTGCAATCTCAAAAATTTACCAGAGTGATTCAATTATCTTATGACTCTCATAAGTGGCATGAAAGCTAACTATAGAGTAAACCTTCAGATGATTGTGCCTAAAAGTTAAGTAAGGCCATCGACCATCGTCATTCATAAATACCGGAAAATGGCAAGTTGAAATTTATAACAAACAAACAAAAAAACTGGGAGGGAAAAGTTCCTTTGATAACAAGGATACTGGAATCCTTAAATTATTTCCTAGTTTCCAACAGGAATTTATGAAGTAACTGCAGGATAGCATTGTGGAACCTGCTGGTACGGCAGAAATTATGTTTCTGCCTGGCATTTGTTCTGCAAATACAATAAGCCATAGAGATTTTATCTTAGGATATAAAGGCACAAAAACAGAGGCCATTTGTGGAATTTAGTTTTATCTTTTATTTAATCTTGAGTAAAGGGCATTTTAATAACTATCTATTTCTATTTTCTATATTTTTTAAAAAAAATATAATTATTTGTTCTAAATACCTGATAGCCCATTGATGAACAGGGAAATTCCAGTTTCGCCAGAAAATGTCAATATTATTTGCATTCCACCAGTCCGAGTAAAAATTGCGATCAGCAAAGTGCAGGAGCTCGCCAATGACATTCAAGAACGAATGGAACATGAGATAGAAGAAAATCAACCAGAGCAAATGATTTGGAATCTGGCGGGAAAAATTTTACAACAATAAAAATATCAATACACAAATAACAATATGTCATGGTATCGTACATGATCGGTATTTTGCCTGACTCCGCCCACTTTAAAGTGACCGGAGTAATAAAATGTTGGTCACCCTCCGATTTTCATAACCACTCTTCTCTTCTTTTCACTTTCACTTAAAACGTGACCTGGTTACAATATAAAATTTGCTAATTATGAAAACTTGGAGTGCCTTGTCCAAAACATTAATCAAGGCCATCTCTGGAAAAAGGATCCACAAAGCAACGGGTGTGCTCTTTCTAAGAAATCAGCTTTTAGATTTAACAAAGACTTTTGCCTGAGGAGCGCACCTTTCTTTTAAGAGGCTTTTTTCTAGAAATGGCCGCACTTGAACGGCTCCTCCAAAAAACGTTCCATCTACATGTATGACTTCTAGGATACATCTGAGGCTTTTTTCTAGAAACGATCTACATAGGTATGACTTTTAGGATACTTCTACGTTTTTCAGCGGAGCCCTGCAATCGCACAAAACAAAATACTCGGAGAAATTTTTCTCCCAAACGAAGCCATCTTGGAATGTGCTTTTGAACCTTATTATTGTTTCCATTTTGCACACGTTCTTTTCCTTAGGTGCAAAAGAGGCAAACAAAAGAAAGTTGAAAAAATAGTTCTGAAGCAAAAGCTTCGGATGATTCTTTTGTCTTGTGATTCTTTTGAAGGGGATTCTCTTAATTCCTAATTGAAGAAAATTAATATCAGGTGTATTGATAAGAAAAGTAGGTTAGTAAATAAATATAAGAGTAGCCTTACCGCCAATTTTAGAAGACGTTCGGTGGCTTTTGCAACATCCATATTCTGAAAATAAAAAATTATTTTGTGATCAAAATGTTTTGATGTTTGCTATTTTGAAAAAAAAAAAAAAAAAATCAGCAATGATGCCTATCCGTATCATCAAAATTTGCCCTAGAGAATTTATAAAACAGAAAATTAACAACTTATGCATGGATCCAACAAAGAACGAACCGTTTCCATACAATTTCATCTCTACAGTTTTAAATTGATTGATTTCAACGCTTTCCAGGAAGACAAAGAGAATGGTTTTCTTTTCATGAAGAAAACAAAAAAGGCATACAGAATTTGGAAACAGAATACTATTTTTCAGATTTGAAGTTTTAGAATTTTATTTTTATTTTTGTCTCATATTTTTTTTTTAACTTTTAAACCCCTCTTTTAAATGTTTGATTGTAAATTCAAATTAACAGTGTTAGATTTATGATAAATGAAGTTGTTAAAATAAATCAGCTTTTAAACAGACACACAGCAAAAACTAAGTCCTCAGAAAGACAAAAGTGATACTCACTGAAAATGGAATTAAGGAGTTCTTAACGCAGGGAATGATCCATTGTTGAAATAGACATGCCATCACCTGCATTCCTACCAATAACTCTAGAAGACGTTTTACTAAAAATCTAAAATTTAAACAAACAAATAAAGTAAAATTAAATTAATACCTAATTTGATTTATAAGCACATACATGAAAAAATAATAAAAGTTGACATTATTATCCTTCGATGGTAAGTTGTTGTATAGTTATAATTACTATCACTACTACCTAAATTAGTAATATGTGGGTCGATATCTAACTAAAAAAGCAAACATGAAAGGAAGCATCCAGGAACTATGAGCTTCGTGTAAAACAGAAAACCTCAGAGAGGTTTCGAAACTGTTGGAGCCTCATCAATTATCGTAGGAGTGAAATTCAAACCCGATTGAAAGTGATTAATGAATATTATTTAAATAAATCGTTCATTAAAAATGAGTGGATTTTGAGACTTTTGATGCTTTCAATGTGATTCTCACTCAATTTTACGCAGGATTCTACCGTACATAAGGATGCAGCAAAAGTTTGCAACAGACTCATTTGTGACCCGATCTGTGAAAAGGGACCTTATCTTCCAGAGCAAAATTTTTCAGGAGAGCGATTTTAAAGTGAAAAAAGTCAAATATTCGAAAACGCTGTTTTGACGGACTAAAAGTAACTAGCAATGAGAATTAGTTCATTTTAGTGACCACAGAACGCGCTACGGGTACTTGTTTGAGAGCATGTCAAAATTCGGAAAAGGGGCCTTAACTTCCTTATGCAATTTAACACGAGGAAGTTAAGGTCCCTTTTCTGTCAGCTGCCATAACTCGGTCAATTTTTGAGCTTTTGAGGTCAACTTTATGTCAAAATGCTCGTCTGAATGTCCTCTATGCAGTGGTCCTAATAGCTCAGTTTTCAGAATCCGGAAGATAAGGTCCCTTTTCACAGATCGGGTCACATTTGATGTAATACGACCCAAACCCAAATAATACCCCAAAAATACCTTTTGCGTATACGATCCGTTCTTGGAAAGTTCAATTCATAACACAGAGTCGGGGCAACGATGAAGTAAGAAATATCTCTTATGTTCAAATTATCTGGATAGTGCACCAGAGTGTTCAAAGATGGCGGGCTGATCGGAGGCTTTTTCCCATTGGCTGTGGCTGAAAATGAGAAATATTGGAGGTGATCAGAATCTAGATTTTATATCTTATCAATAATGAATCATAAAATGCCCAGGTTTTAATGCAAATAGGCTTTTTAGTTTGTCTGAAAATCAATTATGTGCTAAAATTTTCTAAGGAGGAAATCCTTACAATGAAACTAACACCTGCTCCGGAAGTGCAGGGTGTCCATTAATTTTTCAAAATGAGAACTTTGAGAAAGTCAACTCCTTAAAACGTGCTCCGTGTAGCAGAAAAGCACCTTTTGAAGGCAGTTTACATTTTTTCAACAGCTTTTACTCAGTGAATGGTTGCATTAAGATCAAAACGAACCAAATTTTTGCTAGGATTAGTTTTTAACTGGAGTTTAGTTCTATTTGTAATTTGTTTCTATTTATGAACTAAAACATTTTCGGGTCAGTCCAAGCCAAATCAGACCAAAAAATGATGATTTTTGACCCGACCCCCTCAGAATTGCATGAAATTTGGTACACTCATTCTATCCACCGAGATGAGTCTAAAACGGATTTTTTTAAATTTTTCTGATCATTTGTCTATTTTTTACAAATTTTCAAAGTTGCCAAATTTTGTCAATTTTTTGCCGAGACCGTTACCTTCAAGAGAGCGTATCTCGAGAACCGCTCATTGTAGAACATTCGTTGTGGTCTCATTGAAAAGGTCTTTTTAATATCTTTCTAACTATGTGTAACAACCTTGAGAAAAATTTTAAAATTTGGCTGAAATTTTTTTCTAAAATGTTAGAATTTGAATATCTCAAAATCGGCCACTTTTAAAATTATAAAAAAATCAGGAAACACGGAGCATACCCTGAAAAAGACACCATCAAAATTTCAACTTGGGACGCCGATGGGATCGTGAGTTATGAATTTTTTTGTGTGCTTGCCTCCACGGATTTGACGAATCGAGCGGCCAGCGGCTCGGTGCGGTACCGGAGGTTGCCACGCTGTGCGGGCGTGTCGCCTCGTCGTTCAAGTCAGCCGTGCGGCTGACTCCGACGTGGCAACCTCGGGTGCCGCACCGAGCCGCTGGCCGCTCGATTCGTCAAATCCGTGGGAGCAAGCACACAAAAAAATTCATAACTCACGATCCCATCGGCGTCCCAAGTTGAAATTTTGATGGTGTCTTTTTCAGGGTATGCTCCGTGTTTCCTGATTTTTTTATAATTTTAAAAGTGACCGATTTTGAGATATTCAAATTCTAAAATTTTAGAAAAAAATTTCAGCCAAATTTAAAAATTTTTCTCAAGGTTGTTACACATAGTTTGAAAGATATTAAAAAGACCTTTTCAACGAGACCACAACGAATGTTCTACGATGAGCGGTTCTCGAGATACGCTCTCTTGAAGGTAACGGTCTCGGCAAAAAATTGACAAAATTTGGCAACTTTGAAAATTTGTAAAAAATAGACAAATGATCAGAAAAATTTAAAAAAATCCGTTTTAGACTCATCTCGGTGGATAGAATGAGTGTACCAAATTTCATGCAATTCTGAAGGGGTCGGGTTTTTCAGTGGTCTGATTTGGCTTGGACTGACCCTTTCCCTACATCCTTGTCCTTTTTTTTAAAGAGGTTGTGAGCTGAAACTTGCACTTACCATATTTAACCGATAAACTCTGTCGACGTTGATTTGATTTAACAGCATTGTATTGATAATCAGTGCGGCACCATAAATTCACTTGAACATAAGACCATAACTTCAGGAAAATAACAGAGTACGCAAAGCAGACAACTGAAGCACCCACTGTAAAAAAGAAAGAATGTATCTTTTGAATTTTTTTTTTTTTTTAATTTAACAAAATACAAAAGTTAAGTAAACAAAACGTGAAGAAATTGACTCGTCTTCTCGGAACAAATCTTCGTTCTTCTCATTCTACGCAAATAATGAATAAGCGGAAAATGTTGTCTGTTGTCACTCTATAGATTCCCCTTCAAATCCAAAAGACGCAATTTCAACGGTCAACCAGTAATTACATAACCACGCAAAATGAAGGCGTTACTTACATCGAGTAATCGTATTGACGCCATTACCGTTCGGTTCGCAAATACAGACGAATAAGTTTCAAACATTAGGCATTTCTCGCGCCGTTTTCATTTGACAAGCTGACGCGAAGATACTCACGTGTTACAATGAATTCATGTGTAAAATGTCTTATGTAACAGGTTCAGTATCATCGATTTTTATTGATGTAATTCTGAATTTTTTTTACAAATCTTTAAAAACCAATTTTACAAAAGTAACTTCAAACTTTTCACAGCGAGATGAGGGGGGGGGGGAGGTCTGAAAAGACCCCTCAAACGGGTTTTCACCATTTAAGCTCCTTTTTTTTTTTTTTTTTTTTTTAGCTTAACCCTTTAACTGCTACGGACGAGTATACTCGCGGCGGAGAAACCTCTTCTCTTAGAGCTGCGGACGAGTATACTCGCAATCGTGACTGGATTCCTCAAAACTCATAAAAAAAAAAAAAAAAAAAAAAAAAAAAAAAAAAAAAAAAAAAAAAAAATTAAACAAAAAACGTAACAATTCGTAAATTTGCACGGTTTTCCGTTCACACCCTGGCAGTACCTGCATTCCTAACTCAGCAGTCAAAGGGTTAAGTATTTTGAGGATTTCAGACCATATCCTGCTGAATGTTTGACTGTCATAAATTCAATGTAGAAAAATTAGAGCTTCACGCAAAAAAAAAAAAAAAAAAAAAAAAAAAAAAAAAAATTAGAGCTTCACGCAAAAAAACTGGCCTGGGGTCGTTTTAGACCCGCCGGCCGCCCCCCCCTCCCTCGCTCCACTAATGTGATACTAATTTGGAGAAATAACGTTAACATCAATTAAAAATCTGCGGACACCGCAGGATCGATCGAAATATGAATCTTTGGCCTCCTCGCCCCTCCCTCGTCGCGTCTTATCAATCATATCGATTCTTGACTGAATTTTAAAAATTTAAGAGTGAATCTGAAAAATCAAAACGTTGCGCCCTCGAGGAAAGTTAGTGAGAGATCTAAGCAGTACGGCTCTCAAGAGCTGGTACTCGGACTTAAATCTGAAACAGTGGCGTAGCGTGCCATTTGGCAACGTTGTACAGTGTCCATTTAAACCCATGTGAAAGGTCGAATGCGAAGGTGTTCACCGAACACCCAAAAGTTCGATATTTTTCATGGGTTTACATGTATGAAGTGCGACGTTGCCGAACGGCACGCTACGCGAATGCTGAAAGTTATGAGGTCCGCCAAATCACAGAAGACTACATCGACTACATCTCGGTTTGCTATGAGACGATCACTTTTTTTGATTTGGTAGATAATGTGTGAGGTGAGAAGCAGTGTTGGGCAAACATTATCTTTTGAATAATCATGAATAATAATTTAACTAAAATTGCTCATATTCTTCTCATATTATTTTTAATTCCTATTAGTAAATAGAAGTGTTAACACCACCAGTATGGCAGTATATGCATCTTTCATAAGATGAATGACTGATAGTGATAGTGTTAAAACGGCGATTTACTGATAGGAATAATATGAGGAAAACTTGAATAATTTTAGTTAAATCATTCATGATTCTTTAAAAGATACCCATTGTTTGCCCAACACTGCTGCGAGAAAAAAGTGGCTGTTAAAACTATAAGAATAGAACCATAGATGTGTTTCGCCTTATTTCAAGCATAAGGCCTATCGTTGCAATAGTCGGCGAGCTTAAATCTACACGAATTCCGATTGTCTCTATGGAATTCCGATTATTTCTATGAGAAATAAAACGTGGGAATATCTTATCGGAAAATTCATTGAAACAATCGGAAATTTTGAGGAGTCGTAATCATGCCAAATGTAAGCACATTAAAATAAAGAGCTGTTTGATCTTACCTAAGCTGAAGTAAGAAGGATACAGCTGAAGGGCAACAATTGGCGTCAAAACCAGAACCAAGAGGTTCGTGGTATGCGCAATCAATCCCGTTCTAAGCTTGATCATTTCCTGAAACAAATTATTCAATTATAAAATAACAAAACTGTACGAAGAAAACATAATTCATCCTCAGAAACAGTAAGATTTCCACAGCATTTCGTCCGTTGCTCCGATTTCTAGACCTAATCAGATGGTAGGGTATATATACACTAAATACATAATATCCTAGTAATAGGTATGTTGGAAACTTTAGCTAAGAAAATTGATACCAAGCAACACTAAATTTATGGGAGCAGAACCCCCCCCCCTCAGCCCCTATGTACGGTCACCTGTAAAAATTGCAATGGGGCTATTGCAAACTTTTGCTACAGATGATTGAAGAGTTGATTCTTGCATAAACACGTGTAAAAATGACGATGAGTAAACTGGAAAATCACGAAATTCACTTTCAGAATCGGGCATAATGGTGGAAAGACACAGGTATCATGGGAGATTCCTATCTAAAATGAGACGTATCTCTGTGTTTCCGTAGAGAAAGTGACAGATTAGACAGGAATCTCCCATGATACCTGCGCTGAAGCGCCATTACGATCTTGCCGTTAAAGCAGTTTTGTGAGTTTATAACTGAATTTTAGACTTTTTCGGTGTGATTTTCGTAATGTTCGCTGGTCATTACATCAGAATGGACCATTTATTTGCTTGTAGCAAAAGTTTGCAAGAGCCCCATTTACGTCAAAAAAGATATGGAAAGTTCTGTAAAGGTCAGAGGAAACCATCGATCATACAATTTTATCCTCCGAACTTGCTTTGCTTTTGTTTTTTTGTTTGTTTTCGTTTGTTTTTCTTTATTACAGAATTACTCTTTTAGATGTTCTACATCTGAGACACCCCCCCCCCTCCTAATCTAAGTGCAAAATCTTTCCATTGCGTGTACCCATAAGTAGATGTCTCGTAAGAAATTAGCGATTGTTGTATAAATTCAGATGAAAGCTCTGGGAAGTTTCCATACCTGGCAGAGACCAATCTCGATGAGTAAGCAGATCATGACAGGAACACTCGTAACTGTAACAAAGGGTCATAGCAATCATTCAATTATAAGAGTGACAGGATCAAATTAGACATCAATGTTACTACGTAAAACTGTTTTATCTCCTTCATGCTTGATACTGATACGGGGGTGGTGTGCAATCTGTTTTGCTAATCATTTTTCACACTTTTATTTTACTTGACCCAAAAGCCGCGCGCTTTTGTATTTGTAGAGCTGACGCAGTCAGTCAAGCATTGCTTGTTATCGTAGATCCGATTAGAGATGCAGATCTTTCGTAAAAGATCGATAGTTGAATCGGCGTGATTTTTTTTTTTTTTTAATCGGTTCGATTTTTCAAATCACTGATTTTCAACCAGTCTTATTTATGAGTCAATTCTTCAAACAACAGATTTGTCGATTTTCAACCAGTCTTATTTATGAGTCAATTCTTCAAACAACAGATTTGTCGATTTTCAACCAGTCTTATTTATGAGTCAATTCTTCAAACAACAGATTTGTCGATTTTTCTCACTCAGATTTGATCTGTTCGGCAATCGCCGCAAATCCGGCCTCAATTCGCAAAAAAAAAAAAAAAAAAAAAAAAAAAAAAATCGGTGTTTTCATTATGTGTTTATTATTTTTATTAAACAGTGGCGTAGCGTGCAATTTGGCAACGCTGTTCATTTAAACCCATGAAAAAGATCGAAGTATTGGGTATTCGGTGAGCACCTTTGCATTCGACCTTTTTACATGAGTTTAAATGGAAAAAATGCAACGTTGCCAAATTGCACGCTACGCCTATGTTTTTAAATTAATCTCTCGCTCATATAAGACTAAGTAGGGCTCTTTCGGACTAATTGTATGTTCAGCAACGAAGTAATAATAATAAACTTCCATTTTCCCCTCTCGGGTGTTTTTTCTTCGAAATTCAGCAGCGAATCGATTCATGAGAAAGAATCGATTCGATTAATTGGAAACAAAAAGTCGATCTTTGTGATCGGTATCTCTAGGCTCGACACTTCCGATCAATGATACCTATACTCTTCCTATATCAACTTTAAAACTCACATCGATATCGGATATTGACACCAGCGTCGATATTTCTGGGCGTGACACTTCATTTTATCTTAGATAACTAACGCTTTCGATACGCATGTATTGTTGCGGGAAATCGATACTTTAACCTGAGTCGCAGTCTCATTATACTGAAACGGAATCACACGTTTTTGTCGACATTAACAAAGCTTCATAACGTATGTTTCGCTTTTATGAGCATACAATTTTATTCTTTGCATTATTTTACAGTATCTTTTTTACTTCAGAAAAACCATACAGAAAACGCAGTCAATATTCTTGTATTTACATGGAAAATCCACAAAATTTGGAGCACAGCGATGTTATGTTTACGGATTACATAAACGTATCAACTAGCAGCATGTCGGTGAAAGTGTTTAAGTGATATACATATGTTTCGCGGATTAAGTTCAAAATTGATAATTCTTCTAAGTGGCTTCCTGATCAAAAGAGTGAATATTAAAGGTTTTTAATGTGCGCATCGTTATTTTCGCGGATCTTTACGTAAGAATCATAGATTCCGGTAGAAAATTTTCCGGGGGGGGGGGGTTAGATCAAAACCTCAAAATCACATTTCAGGCGGGGACGCCAAATCCTCGATTTCAAGGAAATTACATTTTTCAGCTTTTTTTATTGGTAAATTGGCATGAATATTGGTAATAACCGACTTCCCAAGGAGGGGCTACTAGCTACTCCATTTGCACCCCTATTGCCGGCGCTCATGGTTAGACTCGATCATAGAGACGCTTGATGGAAGTGCTCTAGCTGGAGAGAGTGCCGACACGAGCTCAACGAGTTCTGATAGGTCATTGGTTTTAGGCTTCCATGGAGGCGAAAAAGAATCAAAGACATCGAAGGCTCCACACAAAGGAGTCGGTGAGGGGAAAGAGAAGAGGAGCGTTTGGGAACGGGTCGAAATGCCGACAAATCCACCAGTCCGTCGCTGGTTTCCGTCGAACTTATCAACCTTCGAATTCGTTCAAGCGACCGACTCTTTATAAGTACCTAGCTAAAGCGTCTTGTGGGTACTCATTAAAAAGAACTTCCATCAAAGAACTCTCGAATCGATATGGTAGGTGTATTGCTGTAGCGAAAGTACGGCAACAGACTAATTGGTTCATCATAGATATGAGACCATCAAATTCAAATATGCACTCTTCACTTTTAGTTTTAGTTTAGAGTGAGGTATAGACGTACAGGTCTGGGAGATGGGTTGGAATTTAAAAACGAAAGAAATGTTTAACAATTTGCAAGTTTCAAATAAGTGTTCTACTAACAATAAGAAGAAGCTTACACAAGAGTAGAATGATTGATGGGTGAAAGTGGTTGTGTCGGCCTGCGCTGTCATCAAGTAACACCGAGACCCATTGATGGGGGTCAACTCGGATTCCATACCTGCAACAAGAAAAAACTATTACTCTCCATTTCTTCGTCAGTTTTACTACGATTATATTTTAACGAGAAGTGATTGCTTCGGCATTTTTACTTTACATATAGTATATTCTACTTTTGAAGAAAGAAAAAACAAATAAATAAAAAATAATAATAAAATAAACAAGTTGATGTTCCGTTAATGGAATCTACATAAAAGGTTATCTAGTTCAGCTACAACTAAAAATTCACTATTCTGCGCGGTAAAAATGTTGTTTTTCTGGACAATTCGCGTACAAAAAATCAGAAACAAAAGTATGCGTGTGTTTCTACGTATCTCTCCAAAAGCCTCCCCCCTCCGATGTTTTCGTTGTTTCTTTAATTTTTGGGGCTATTTTGAATAATAGACCGCAAAAAAAATTATTCATCATTTTGATGTGTCGGATGATTTCTTGTCAGTAATTTGCTTGAAATGTGATAGCAAGAAACTGTGCGACGTACTTTTTGAACCATTGGAAACAAATGAACGTATACCTACGCAATCTTTTCGATTTTTCTTTGCTAATTGTTTATCAATCTTTAAGTGCACTTTTTTGAGAATAATCAATACTGATGTATAGTCGGGGACCTAAAAAAATGTCAGACGACTCTACAGATATTTTGTCTTGCGTATAGGCAACCTGTAATGCTTAAATTCATTTACATAAGTACTGCGGGTAACCGACCTTCAGGAGTCGTCTGACATTATTTTTTTTCCCGACTCTATACTACACTGCTCTTCGATAACCACCTCTAGCCTAGAGTCCCTTGATGGAAATATTGTATAGGGAGTACCGACACGAGCTCAACGAGTTGTGATTGGTCGTTGGTTTTAGGCTCTCACGGAGTCGAGCAGGAGTCGACGACATCGAAGGCTCCACACGAAAGGAGTCGATTCGTACAGGAACGCATGGGAATGGACCGGAATGCCGGCAAATCCGCCAGTCCACCACTGGTCCACTGCCGAACTTAACCTTCGAATGCGTTCACGCGGTCGACAAAATCGACTCCTGTCAAAATGCATAAAGCGTCGTGTCGGTACTCCCTATACAATATTTCCATCAAGGGACTCTACTCTAGCTCTGGGACCAAATTATGTTTGGTCCCGAGCATTGAAGTGTGTGCATCTTGCGTGCCGTTTCGACCAATCAGGAAGCTTACGCACGGTCACATGATCATGCGTAAGTCACGCTCGGGACCGAACATTATTTGGTCTCTGGTTTACACGTAATCCGAGAAAAATCTTATTTTGGTCAGAGAAATAACAGATCAGAGTGAAGACGCATATGACTTAATTAATAATGTACAAATACTCACTTGATAAGATTTTCCAGAAATAAGCGCACGCTGCCCATAAATAGGAGCAGAAATGCCCAATTTATGAGCCCGGAGAAATTCCTGAAGCCCGATGACCAAGAAAATAACGAGTCCCTCGGTTTGTGACATCTGTGGAAAGAAGGAGGAGAAAAAAAAAGTTTAATAAAAGTCATAAAAGTAGCCAGGCGGAGCTTTTTTGTTAAACATGTCGACGAGAGGTATACAAGAAAATCATCACACAGAATAGAAATTGCCATATAAGAGCCAATGGAAACATTTTTTCGGCCACTTTTTGAAGTTTCTCTAAATGGCGGACCTCTCTCTGTCTTTCGCGTTGTTTTGACCGAAAACCGCGCTGCTAAACTGCTGATCCCTTACGAAACCGAAGCCTTTTAATTTAGCTGTAGGTACGTACTTCGAAAATGTGTTTTTTATTTTTGAAGTATATTCAATGTAAAATGAAGGCGTGATGATGATTGAGTGCTCACTGCTCCATCAACTCAATGGGGCTCTTGCAAACTTTTGCTATGGGGGATCGAAGAGTTGATTCTTGCATAAAATCCTGTAAAAATGACGATGAGTACACTAAAAAATCATGAAATTCACTCTCAGAATTGAGCTTAATGGCAAAGAGACGCAGGTACCATGGGAGATTCCTTTCTAAATTGATACGCATCTCTGTGTTTCCGTAGGTAGAAAAAGTGACAAAATAGACAGGAATCTCTCATGATACCTGCGTTGAACCGCCATTACGATCTTGCCGTTATAGCAGCTATGCGAGTTTCTTAACTGAATTTTAGACTTTCTTAGTGTGATCTTCGTGATTTCCGCTGGTCTTTACATCAGATTGGACGATTTATTTGCCTACAGCAAAAGTTTGCAAGAGCCCCATATTCGTGAAAAATCAACTGTCACAAGCAGGTGCGGATCCGGGGGGGGCTGAGGGGGCTCCAATCCCCCCTCTCCCCTGATCCGAATTTCAACACTCTCTACGAAGGGATTTTCGAGGAAATTCTGAGCGTTTTGATGACAAAGTAGGTTTTAGCCCTTGAAAAATGTCTATATCCCGTATATCCGCCACTGGTCACAAGCATGAACTTTAAAAAGTTCACCAACCTAGAGATCAAAGAAGTGCGAACTCTGGTATAGGTGTATCGCACGCATTTCGTCTGTAGGACGGGGGGAGGAGAAGGCAGGAGACAGGAGGGTATGTTCATCAGATCTCAGATGATCATTTTGACCCGCACGCGCCGCGCCCGCCGCCGCCAGCTCGCGCGGGAAACAAGGAAGTTTGACTTGCACATAATACATCCACACTTATTTATCCGATGCTGGTTCCAATTTGTCAAGGTCGAGTGCGGGTGATTCAGCTACTCTCAACTACCCGGCCAGTTCCCAACTTCCATGTTAAAGCCACTTAAAGTTTCTTGCCAGCGCGAGCATAGCAGCGCCCAGTCCGATAATAAATACGAGGAGATTGCCCATGCCCGTGCTGATTATCAGTTGCGAACTTACAAATTCGCAATGCTGCCAGTTCACGGAGAAACGGCGGATTTGTATCGAGGAATGTATCGATTTAATCCAAGAAAACTGTTTACATCTACTAACCTACCTCAAATAATGGTGCTACGCTACATTCAGCCAGCTTCCAGCGATCTAAAAGGATCCGTCCACATAGAGCGTTCTCAAGCCGTTATCAATCTCCCAAGTCTAGTGGCAGCTCGTGCGGTGTGGCAATTATGTAATTTTTTCCATTTAAACTCGGGTAAAACAATCGATTTTGGAGGCTGACAGCCTCCCTAGGGAATCGATTGTTTTACATTCGTTGAAATGGGAGGAACACACTGTTGCCAAATTGCAGTATCCGCCACTGCGGTAATTATGTAATTAATTGGCAATTAATTTTGAAAAAAGCAAAATTACCGTGCAAGAAAGAAGAAGTGAAGAAGGATTTCAAAAATATACATTCCAATTCCAGTGAAAAATAATTGATTTATCCTAAGTTTTCCTCCGATTTGCTGACAACTAATAATTGCTTGAAAACGCTCCGTGTTGACAGGGCCTAGTCACACTATCGGCCTAGTGATTGAATCCGCTTTTGATGAACACTCGTTTTTCATAGGCTTTCTCATCCTCAGTTTTAATTGGGAACTCCCTTCGGGCAAGGACAACACTCAAACTAGCTGACAATGTTGTACAAATCTAAGTATATCTAGCTATTTCGTTGGGCAAGCGCTTTAGCAAGCTATCCGACAGTAGGTATCACAATCTGTAACTGGTTGAATTGTTTCGCGCTAATTTTTTTTTTAATCCATTTTTTATTTATTTTTTTCAAAATGTCAACATTTGAACCGCCAATTTGGATGTTGGCTGAAATTATCTAGTAACTTTGGAATACGTCAAAAATGATGAAAGTCGAGCAAAAGAGTGTTCTAAAAAATCAGTGCATTTAAGTATCAACCGACAATTTGTTGATTCAACAAAAAATTTGTTGATTCAACAATGTGTTTTGTCAGTTTAAAAATCTTATTTTGTTGATTCACCATTTCGTTTTGTTGAATTAACAAAACTAATTGAGGGCCCCATTCTGAACAATTAAATTGTTAATTAATACAATTTGTTTTTTTCAGTGTGGTTTCAAACTAAAACTGAGATTCGAAGTATTTTTCCCTAGGAGCATGTTTTTTTGGAACCAAACGGACATTTTGGTACAATGCATCAATTTTCTTGAAACAGTCTGTCATACGAATTTTACTCTTTTTAAACATTATGATATAACTTCCATCAACATACCAGAAAATCAGGTGTATTGTGATGAGAATACAACTTTAAAGAAAAATCACTCTCTCTATAGGCACGGTTATTCCAATAGCTATTCCAATGGCTGTATGGTTTTTCCAGGGAAGAGCTGATTCCAATTTTGAACTCAAATTTTGTACTATCGTCACGATTACCTCTTGTAATAATTAATTTACAGAAAATAGAATTGCGCCAAAACTATAATTTATTGGGGCGAAAAACAAAGCTATTTTTGACATCAGTGGGCCAATTGACGTTGAATGCTTCCTAAGCTCAAGTGAAAGTACAGATAATTTCCAACTTTAAATATAAATTTTCTCAAATTAAGATAGTGGTGCATGCGAGCTTTTTAAAACCCAAAAAGCTTGGCAGCTCCCTCCTTCTAATAAAATCCGTGCATTTTCAACCATAGATTACTGGAGGTAATAGCTATGGATCATAAGGCATCAACACTCAACTATATACTTATACATCACATTGTCTGTCATTACAACAATACAACATAAACTGTAAGAAAAAAATACTGTATTTTGAATAAAATTTGAAGAACGCGAATAAATCAAAACGTAGAGTAGATATAATTAAAAGGAACATTCAAGGCTAGTCTGGAATTAAGTTGATGAATTTTGAGAGTTGAGACTACAGTCGGAAGGCCGCAGGTAGCGCAGCGCATGCAGATCCGGTCGTAATTCCTTTTCAGTAAGCCCTCATAAACTCAATTGACCGCTGTATTGACCTTATTTTAGAGAATGGGATTATTTAATAGGAGTCTCTTTCGTGCTTTTTTCAAATGCTACGGTACAAAAATTTCGTTTTGGTCAACACTTGTCCATGCAGACCTCGGTTATGTATAACTTTATCAATACCGCGATGTGGTGCCTAGATAAAACCTGAAATCACCTTAAAGTTTTGTTTACAAAATAAATCGACCGATCAAAAAATATGTCATGATGCCTTTAAGTAATTTGTGTTTTGAAAAATTGGTATGAATTAGACTTGAAAGACGCGACGAAAGGCGAAAGCGGAGCAATCGTTCTGTGTAGATTGAGTGACACTTCAATTCGCTGATGATTCCATTAACTGACAATATACAATGTAGTTCAGTCTATGACCTTAACGCATGAAATTACGAGCATTTGTAACCTTTTCTCAATCGGTGGAAATCGCCGTAAAAATATGGAACTATCCGCAAATTTAAAAAAAAAAAAAAAACGTGACGGAGGATACTCCACCGGTTGAGAAAAGATTACAGATCAGAGTGTACCGGTGCATTACATTCAACAATTGAACTTATCTGTGTAATATTTATTCAACCGGTGGAATCATTGATGAATTGAAAAATGTAATTAAATGCATACAAAACGGCAGTTCTGAACGATAGTAAAATTTCAAGATGCAAACTTGCAACGCCCGTGCCTCGCTGCCGATAGAAACGGCCTACCACTATGTTAACACTCGTCGGAAAGTCCAATACATCGAGCTGGTTTCTATTTTTCCAAGCTAACATAAGAACAAACACCTCTATTGAATGTAACTCGATGCCTAGGAATAGTCGTGATACTTGTAAGAGTTTGGTATTATTTTTTTCGTAAATCATATACTTGATGTATACACTGAAAAAAATAGATTTGTGAAATCAGTAAAATGAAGCAAATGCTAATTTTACCAGCCATTTTCAGTAAAATTGACTACACATATTGCTAATTTTACGTTTTGGATTGTAAACTTTGCTTAATTTTGATTAATTTTACAATTTGGATCATTAACTTTACCAATCGGATTGTAAATTTAACAATTCAAAGCATTGTAATTTTTGCAAAGCGTATAGCTGTCACGCCAAGACAGCCATGTGATATGCAAAAGTCACAATGCTTTGGATTGTAAAATGTACTATTTAGATTGAAAAATTTGCAATCCAAATAGAGAAATTACTAAAACTTAAGCAAAATTTACAATTCAAATCGTAAAATTAGCCATACGTTTAGTAGGATTTACCGAAAATAACAAGTAAAATTAGCATGTGCTTTATTTTACTGATTTTACAAAACTTAATTGCTTTTTTAGTAATTTCATTTTTGTCAGTGTATAATACCAACATAAAAAGCCTAATGTCCTAATATAATGGCATATTAAACAAATATTGCAGGATCTCAAAAGTTTCCAACTCCTCATATCGGTCACTTAAACCCGTCTTTCAACCCTTGCGACATCAATTTTCCTTCAAATTAAACGTTATGTATTTCTATAGATTCCGTAATAAGGCGAAATTATTTTCACTAGCAACTGCTTAGGACTGATCGATTCATTCAGATTTGTCGCTTTCTTGGTCAATCGATCCAAAGTCGAAATAGGCTTGATAGATGGTCTGGTCTGAAACTCATAAAATTCTTCGCAACAGCAACATCCATGCGCTCGTTTTGACAGTATTCAACCAACCTCTAAAAGTTGACTTACAAAGCGCCTTCAATGTGTGATGCATACAAAACCCATTCCGTCATGCAGTAGTAGTTAACTACCCTCAAATATCTCCTTTTCGAAACAACGACCATGCTCACCATGCGCTCGTTTTTACCTTTTTCCATCAACTTCTGAAAATTGACTTAAATAGCTCCTTCAATTATTGATGTATGCAAAACCCGTACCGTCATGCAGGAATAGTTAACTACCCTCAAATATAACCTTTTTTAGGATCGAATCCGTGGAGACTGCTACTCAAGCAAGCGGTATAAAAGTCACTCAATCATTAGGGTCTAGATAATGAGTGGTCCAGACGGTCTTACGATTAATGTTGAAGTTACGAATGCAAGCTTCTGATTGGTCACCAGTGCACTAGTGCAGTTTCGAGGCAGCGCAGCGCGGAGAACCAATCCAAACACTATTTGGGTCCAAGAAATCGCGCCGCTCTCGGTTATGATGAGATCCTTGAATTTTGTCCAATCCATTTAAGCTCGTCTGACCGCTGCTTTGTCTATACCATCTAAGTCGGCAATTTTAATTAACCAAGCACTTTATTTTTGAACATAAAAACTGTATTTAAACTGATCGATGAGTTGGTTGAAATTCAATAAGCAAGCCGTGTTGACAAGGCCGCCCTCAGTTTTGCCCAGATAGAAAAAAAAAATTGTTTCGAGTTTGATTAGTTGGCGCTACGCTCGTAAAAAGGCTCAAGAATCTGACAGTCACCTCACCTCACCGCAAGTCGAGGCCAAAAAGCTGCCGTCACTGCGATCGGTCAAGTTCGAAACAATTTTTTCTGAGGCTATTAAATCTAAGATACACTCTAAGATCATTTGTGTCTAGTTTTGCAGAGGCTAGAAGGAAGTCACTTCGTGTCATTTAGCGCGTGTCATATACATCAACTTTTTTTTTCTCTTTGAAAGCACGAAAGTCATTTTTGAACCATAATAATTCGAGCAAAGCTCATCATGCTGGTCATAGCCATTCAAGTTCCACGAACTCACAATCAGAGATTTCATGTCAGTGGCTTGGAGTCATAGTCATATATTACTATGCGGCAAGCGCCGTTTCAGTAGCTTTTCTGGTGAATAAGGGCACTGTCGACTCGAGACTATTTGAGTCGGAGTGCAGATACACGTACATGCAGTGGCGTACACAGGATTTTTTTTGGGAGGGGCTCGCACTGATGAGCGTTTGACTGAAAATTGTCCCCCCCTTCCCCTCCACCCACAAAAATCGGAGGTATGGGGGGTGCTTTAGCCCCCTTAGCCCCCCCCCCCCTGCGTACGCCACTGCGTACATGTACAAGCTATTTCGGCCATGTTAACAGTTGATTACACCCCTCCCCCCCCCCCGAGTTGGAACAAAACACGTCCAACTGAGCCCTGCAACTCATGTTGACTGAGGAAAGTTGTTGAGGTCAATGGTCCATAAGAGTATTTTCGTGAATGATCTGGTAGATACAAATATGATAAAAGAAAAATCTCGAAAAATCTAGTTAATAAAGTATTCATCACTCAAAAAAAAGCTATCAGAGTAATCTTCAAACTGCGCAGAGATGATTCTTGCAAGAATATTTTTAAAGAAAATAAGCTTTTTACTTTACCCGCTCTTATAATCTTCAATAAAATCAAACTCTTCAACAATGAAATGACAAAGCCAATTCAAATCAGTGATAATATGTAGCGAAATACCAGGCATCAAAACATAACCAAACTTATTAAAGAATCTGAAGAGCTAAGAAAATGTAAAAAATATTATGAAAAACTGCCAACTGACATAAAAAAAGAGTCAGCAAGTAAATTATTTAATAACTTGGTAAAAACGTATCTCTGTGTCCAATGTCCATACTCCGTAGAGGAGTATTTAGACGCTTAATTTAAGCTTAATCTTATCTTTATCTTTACCTTTATCTTTATTTAATATTTCTTTAATAATCTTCCTTTATAATCTTTATTTCATATTTAAGTTCCATCCTCATGTAAACTGACATATTTGTTGAAGCCTCTGTGCAACATTACACAAATAAATTATTATTATTATGTGTATTTTTATTTCACCGCTTTTGCGGGTAATGATGGTGGTCCCACGGCGGGACCAAACAATGGTCCTAAGCCATGGGCCTAGGGCGGCATTTGATTACATTTGCCGCGTTATATGTTAATATTAATTGATTTTTAACACTTAATTGACTGCCTTCTTCAAACAAAAGAAGGGGGAGAGGTTATTCCCTCAGAAGGCAGATTTTGCAACCATTTGTTGCACTGCCTTGATTGAGGGACCCTCTGCCTTGATTGAGGGACCCTTTATTATTATTATTATTATTATTATAACCTGATCCAACGTTTTTCGAGGCTCATCTGATTGTGAGTGATGACTGGTGCATTTCGTGGTAAACTTTGGGGGTCTTCTGAACTCAGTGCGTCATTGGGGTTCAGATGAGCCTGATGCTTGATGGTTTCCAATAACTCCATTGGGTTAAGAATTCATGCCAGATCATTCGCCAAAACACGCTTTTGAGAGCGAAGCATTGGAGCTTTGTCGCCGGTCAACATCCACCGTAGGGCCCAGTTGGATGTTGCACCTTGTACAAGTTCTTTTGTCGAGTCTCCGAGGGAAAACCGCCGCGCGATCGGCTACAGTTTAAACTTTTCGTTGCTTTCCAGTTACCACAGTACTTAAAGAAACCCAACGAATTCCTCTTTAACCAATTTTATCGATGAACGCTAGTTATGACTGGTATGAGTACAAGAACTCAAGGAGTCACATGCACACGAGTGAGATAGATAGTTTGGGACGCTCAACTAACATAGCCATCACAGGCTTAATATCATCACTAAACCCGTTTATCAATCACCTTTATTCAATTTATTTTATTGATTGTCTCCAAATTTTAATAATTGACTTCCTATCAGAAATGATTTCAGCATTCATAACTTTGAATCGGAAACTATTCGTGCATTTGCAATTAATCACAATGATTATCACAGAAATTAAAGAGGCTTTGCAAAGTTGCCCCCAGTTTATTGGATTGGATCCACAATGTCTCGTCTCGAGCTCGACCTCTCTTTGTCGAATCAGTGGCTACAGAAACATCAAAAATGAGGTAGTTAACTATTCGTACATGGCAGTAATCATTTTGCCTACCTTAAAAATTGAAGGAGCTTATTGAGAAAAAAATTACCCTCCGTTTATTGCATCCAAATTATCTCGAGCTTGACTATGATTGGTCTCAACAGCTGCGATCACATCAAACAATAGGTAGTTAACTATTCGTACATGGCAGTAATCATTTTGCCTACCTTGAAAATTGAAGGAGCTTATTGCGCAATATTTCACTCATTGTCAGTTTATTGTATTCATGTTGTCCCAACCGTCATTTGTTGAATCAACGGCTACACTCACATTGAATATTAAGTACCTAGTTAACTATTTCTGTAAAAAGGTAATTTATTTGTTTACCTGTGAAATCGAATGCGCTATAATCACAACCATAAACGTCCCAGATAACAATATCAGGCTTGCCGATCTGGCTTAAAATGGGCTTTTGTAAGACGTCTTTTCATTTCGTCTTAAAGACGTCTTAAATCCGTCTTATGGTCGCGGATCCAAAGACGTCTTTTAAGCTTGTCTTAAATCCGTCTTAAATCCGTCTTTAAGTCGATTTTAGAAGACACCTTGTATTCCGTCTTAAATCCGTCTTCCAAAGTGGGTTTTAAGACGTCTTTCGATCCAGTCTCACAAGGCGTCTTCAATCCGTCTTAAATCTGTCTTCAAAGACGTCTTCAAAGACGTTTTCCAAGACGACTTGAATACCGTCTTCCAAAGTGGTTTTTAAGACGTCTTTCAATCCAGACTTATAAAGCGTCTTTAATCCGTCTCAAAGCCGTCTTCAGCCAAGATAGCTAGAAGATTGACTCCAACGTTTTCAAGTCCTTAAATATTGATAATTAGCAAAAATCACAAGTTTTTTAAAATTTTCGAAAATTACGAAAATGTCCACAGTTCGAAAATTTGAAAGTTTTACCAATATTTTCATAAATTTTGAAAATTACGAAAATTTTCTTTAAGTTCGAAAATTACCAAGATTTGCTCAAATTTTGAAAATTACGAAATTTTCACAAATTTTGAAAATGTTGACTATTTTCAAGCAAGCTTGGAAAGCTAGGCTTCCTCGAGGCGTAACCTATAGAGCATTGTGACCAACGCCTTTCATATGTCTTTAAGACGGATTCGTAAGACGGTTTTCAAAGTTGTCTTATAAGACGTCTTTAAGACGGATTCGTAAGACGTTTTCAAAGTTGTCTTAAAAACGTCTTTAAGACGGATTCGTAAGACGGTTTTTTAAGTTGTCTTAAAAACGTCTTAAAGACGGATTCGTAAGACGTCTTCAAAGACGTGTTTGGGCGGAACTAGAGACGTCTTTAAGACGGATTAAAGACGGATTTAAGACAACTTTACTTGTCTTATAAGACGTCTTTAAGACGGATTGAAGACGGTTTTTGCTAACTGGGGTAGTTTGTCTGCGTCATTTAAACTTTGACTAATCACATACCACTGATAATGACGTATTTTATGGTTTTGACCACCTAATACCTATCAGAGGCAAAATTTTGATCGAGATAAAGCAACAATTTCATTATATGTATATATCACCTAGTAAATAAAAAAAAGTATCAAGACGGTAATATAATCTGTTGTTTTTTTTTTTTTTTTTTTTTTTTTTTTTTTTTTTTTTTTTTTTTTTTAAATTGAGGAGGATAGTGATTAATTTAGTTTATTCCCTTAAAAAGCTTCATAAGTGGCACTTCATCTGCTTCTCCAATTGACTGAACGCCACTGGCCACTCTTCATTACACAATGCCGCAGGCAGAAGCTCTTGTATTATTTCTCTCATTTTCTCATACAAATGTATCAGTTGGAAAAGAATAAAAGATGGGAGTTGTATCCCCCCTTGTCTAACCTTGTCTAATGTGTGTAAGTCTCAATGAAGAGAAGAGAGAGATAGCAAACTACTGGTTGCACTACTTAAGCACATTGCATTGATTCAATGAAGTGACTAAGCATAATAGAATGGAAGTACTTGCGTTACCCGCCTTAGACCGATAGAAACTGTCGAATACTTTATATTGATTCACTAGCGGATCCAAGAAATCGTCCTTCTCTCTCTTTCCCCGTTAGGAAGCATGTATTAGAAAAGGACAGAAGAGGGGGTGAAAATCACGTGACTGCTCCTTATCTGTCCTTTTCTAATACACGCACTCTAATGAGGAGAGAGAGAGAAGGATAGATTTATGGATCCGCCAGCGTATTGATTCATACCGCGGCAGATCAACCGCGACTCGCGAAGTGCAGCAAATTGATAAACCATGCATAGGTGAAAAAAAAAAAAAAAAAAAAAAAAAAAAAAGTTTTGATGAATGACGTCATGTAATTACGAATTTATCACCTTTACTAACGTCAAAACAGACACGGACTTATAAGCAGTCATTTTTATTGAGATAAAATCTATTTTTAGCGTTTGTTAGTTAGTATATTATGTTTATTTACAGTAAAGTGCTTAATTAAAATCGAGACCACTCCAAAAGATAACGGAAAATATAGGTACCTTCAATATAACAGCAGAGTGAGCGATGCGTGGAAGATTCTTAACGGTCCGTGTGACTAAAAAATAAAAATAATAATAAACTCGTCATTCGCTGAGGTTAAATGTTCTAATAAAGTTTCCTTCAGCATCACATTTTCTCCTTTAATTAATCTCAAAGACAAACCGTTACATCTAATCGCTTTAAAAAAGATACATGAAGCTACGTTAGTGTGTCCTCCTTATTGTCGAATAAATAACAGTACTTAAATTCATTTTGTATAAAACCAGTGGTGGCCGAGTTAAATCTGGCAATGTCCCATTTAGTTCGCTTAAAATTCTGAAAAAGGTCAAAATATTGGTGATGCGCAGCGCATTTCTCTCGAATCGATATTTTACATGGGTACAAAATGCAACGTTGCCATAATACACAAACCGCCAATGTATATATAGCATCGGAAATAGCATCGAGTAAAAAGAACTTTGACAATTTATTTGACTTAATACTTATTTGTTACATCTCGATAGGAAGGATAGGGAGAATCAAATCGGTAATCTTTCGTCATATTTTTTTTTCTTTCTTTTTTCATTCGCGAGATTTTTAGCGAGCTGGCAAATTTGATTTTCCTTAGCCGCAAAGGTCCAATTAAACAGGTCAGTCCGACTGCGCTGTAGTCTTTGTGACCAAATCAGGAAAACATGCCTTTTAAGGTAAGGGTTGATTTTCCGATTTTGTCTTGTCCCATTGCCATCATAGGTTTGGAGAAAGAGATTGTAGCGCCAACGCGATTGTAGCGCGCACGTTTTAATGAACTTCATCGGTTGTAACAATAGGGGTTATTGTTATTGTTATTCTTGTCAAACGAATTAACTTCCGAGGGACATCCATGGGAACAATCATCAATCAAGAGTGGTCATTTTAGATAATTCGACAGACATTCTTGGGACATTGAAATTTGTTGTCTTAGAGACATTCTTCTCAGAAAAGAATACCTTTCATCAGGACTTATACTGTCGGGAAATTAGAACATTTTGTCGATCTTTTGGGGACCTTGCATGACCATTCAATACATTTTTTGCCGGTTATCGGTATGCATTAAATTTCGAATACTTGTGAAAATACTGACAGCAATCTAATATTGAACAACAATAACTCGCGCGAGTGTTATAATTTTCCAATCGGGGTCGAACAATAATAATAAATTGATCCAATCACGAGAAAAGTGGTGAAAATTTCAAGACTAAAAAATATTAAAACAAGCTTTGATGTATCGATTATTATTCGTCAAAACGTTAAACAGTCAAAGTTGAATCACTTGAATCAATCACCAAACGGGCTCATGTCAAAAAAGTTTTATCAAATCAATATAATTGTAAGGCGTGATCTCTTCGATTGAATTCGCGGTTCAAATAATAGGCTTGTTTTTTTTTTCTAATTCGTTACTTTTACAAACTTACGCGTGAAATATCACGCATCTAAATAAATTACAGAACCGCACATAATGTGAGCCGGCAAACTTTTGAACTCCAAAGCTTTCAACATATTTCCCTCTTCAAACGTCTCGATTCCACAAGTTCAAAGTTCAAAATTTCGAAACAAAGTAAGTATCGTAGCGTAGTAAAGATTGTCAATGGAGTTGGCTATAAATTAAATTCTCGAAATTATTAATTAGGAAAAATTGATGGCTCTAAAAACATCAATTCGGATTAAACTTTCAATTATTGACTATAGGCGTTTGCACCTCAACATATCATTTTCCAACACTTAAAATAGTCTTGCCCCAGTTCCGACAGTTTTAACTCCTGCTATCAATAAACATGTTAATAACCTATCATTCGTCTATCCATCATATCGTCGCAACTGTAATATATAACATGATGTTTTCACAATCAGATGGCGTCGCGTTGTGAGGCCATTTAACGTCCATTCGTCCATTTAGACCCATATAAAATATCGATCTGAGGGAGTTCACTGTGCACCCCGAAAATTGTTCGACCTTTTGTTTCATCATTAATGACATTATTATGAAATGGGTCAAAATTTCGAATTTTATAGTAACCACAGTCTATCGGCGTGGAATTAATTTATATGTGGTTTGATTCACACGCTGTAACGGCCCGTGCGATTTTGCAATTGCAACCATGCAGTTTTTTTTTTCTTTTTCATTTAAACACTTGAAAAACAATCGATCCTTAAAGAGGCTAACATCCTATAGGGAATCAATTGTTTTATATATATTTAAATGGGACTTGGACACTGTTGCCACAATGAACGAGCCAAAAATGTCCAAAAGTTTAAAAGAAGATGCGAAAAATGAGACCAAAATTAGGTAGTTTGGCTGAAGAATTTCCGCGAGGGTCGAATAACGATCGCAGCGCTTGCGATACAGTATCAAACAGTATACTTCAGGCAGTAGCGAAGCGTGCAGCTTGGCAACAATGTGTACTACCCATTTAAACCCTTGTAAAAAGTCGAATGCAAAGGTGTTCACCGAACACCCTACGCTTCGATCTTTTTTATGGGTTTAAATGGACGAACTGCAACGTTGCCAAATTCAACGCTACGCCACTGAATTCAGGCCTATTAATTCATGCATTTTCCGGGTATTTTTTTGGGTGAAATCATGGGTCTATTCCTCACTGATACTTCATCATTATACTTCATTATAAATTAAGCCTTCGAATTTCGGAAAAATACAACTAATCGACGAATCGATCTATTGGCCAAATTTGTAAGTATTTTCTACAGGGAGTCACAATTACAATCGGTTTAGCGAAAAAAGTATATGATCATTGATCAGGTCACAGAGCATCTCATGGAATTCGCGCACCTTGAGCTGCCTCAACTATTGTTAGTTGTAGACACGTGCGCAGTAAACAAGCTGCTTAGGTATTTATCCCGGTGAAGATGACCGGCTTATTTGGACGAGGCCAAGTTTTGAGGAACGAAACCGGTGTGTACCCGATATCAGTAAGGATAACGCTCAACATCAATCCACGAGACTGATTTTACTCTGATTTCTTGCGTATTGGGCTCCTTTAGAATCATGCTGATTTCAGCACAATAATTATCAGAATTACGTAACTTTACCCACGCCGCAATTTCAATCTGATTTCGGCGCGAAGAACCTATCTCTTTTAGAGAGAATTACGCACTTTATAAAGGCAGTCATTTTTATGATGTGCAATTTTTCGATACTCAACTAGGCGTAAATAGGAAATTTTACTAGGGAGGTCCATCGGTACATCCTGAGTATAAAATTAGCTTTTCCTCAAAATCAATTGCTTTGCTTTCTTTTCTTCTCGACTGATGTCCCAATGTCCTTCTAATGAGATTTTCTAGGAGCCCCCCCCCCCTCTTGACCCATGCCCCTCCTCCCTGTAGTTACGTCCATTGATAGTGTATTATAATACTTGATACCTGAAATTTTCAATGTAGGAATACTTCCTAAGCGAGAGGTTTAAGAGAGAAAAAAATGGTTTTTATTTTGAAATGGATTGCCTTGAAATCATGAATTTCTCATGTCGGATTGTGGAATAAAATTATCATAGCCTCACAGGATCACCCCCTGTCCCACAGGGGGAGGGACCGAGGCAGTTTGCCCCGGAACCCCAACTTTAGAGGTAATCCTCATCAGAATAATGTACGATCGGATCGTGATGGAGAGAAGAAGGGGAGTTAGAAGATACTTCAATGTCCATGTTTTGCCCTCGAGCCCCCAAATTTTTTTGTGCACCCCTACCTACCCCTTCCCCTTCCACCTCGTGCGAATTTTTGCCAAAACTTGGAATATGATTACTACACTGTAGAACATATTGGACTTTTATAGACTCACACAGATACTTCCTACCCGTTACGTCACCAAAAAAATGACTCGTTAAAGTCTTTTGTAATTGAATCGTTCGGTTCGAAAACATACGCCAACTCGAAAAACAAATATGTTAAGGAAACTTAAAAAAAATGCTAGACAGGCCAAAAAGTGAATGCAGGAAAAAGCTTTCGAATGTCAAGAAACGAGTACGAAGATAAGTACATTGTAAAGGCTCAAGTCAAATGAGGTCCGGTATATTTGATGCGTCAGCCGGTCAGCCCTCGGCTGGTACTTTTCCGCCAAAAAAGTAAAAAACGGAAAAAACCGAGTTGGCGTGTTTTCGAAGTAAACGATTCAACTAACGCAATGGTAATTTCTCGATCATTCTCGTTTCCTTCGACATGAACCACTAAGTTTCGATGAAAAAGCACGATTTTTCTCAACAATTTTTTTTTTTCAATAGGCCCAACATTTTCAAAATCAGTGACGATGGCACTTTTTTCGTTATCTACTGGCGGGTATATAAAACCACCTATTACCAGATTCCTTTTTTTTTTTTTTTTTTTTTTTTTTTTTAATAAAAAAAGAACGAATGCAATTTAAATCTTACGGTTTATCAGGCTGTGAATGCCGAACTTTCGCCTCGATCTCTGTGATTTCTTCCGCCTGAGTAACACTTTTGGCCCTTCGTCTCACATAATTTTCATCCTCAGGCCTTGGTGACATTCCTCAACGAAACGCGAAGAAATTCGCGCGAGAATTGACTTTTGACCGGGGTTACGCGGAGGTAACGCGTGACCTTACCGCTTTCACTGAGGTTTCCTTTTTTCGGGGCCAAAGAAAAAAAAAGTCTTAAATTAAACCTGACACTCTCAAACTCTCAAACCGACCACTAAAATATAATCATCACACTCACAAAAATGGAAACAAAAAAAACTATCGAAAATAAATCAGTTAAAAAAACCGTGGAAAACTATTGAATAGTGTAATGCGGAGAGCACAGAGTATGTTTTCCAGCCACGGCGTTCACGTGCGATGCCGACTTCGAACTAGATTATTGTCATACGTCTTCTGACCTTTCTGCAGCATCATCATTCGAACAGTATAACACATCAGAATTGGATGTAGATAACAACGAAAAAGCTCTCCCCCCTTCCCTCCCTTCTCCTCCCTTGCCCCTACCCTCCCTCGCGATGAAAGATTATCAAAAATGTTTCCTATTCATCTCCCTTCTCCCTCCTATATGATCTTGTTTTCTTGTCTTTTCTAATAAAGCTCTCCTTTGCACGGTGATTATGAAGGTTCATTGACGATCCGTTTTGTAGGACTGCGATGAGTTGAGTGTTTACAATTAACTCTCTCTCTCTCTCTCTCTCTCTCTCTCTCTCTCTCTCTCTCTCTCTCTCTCTCTCTCTCTCTCTCTCTCTCTCTCTCTCTCTCTCTCTCTCTCTCTCTCTCTCTCTCTCTCTCTCTCTCTCTCTCTCTCTCTCTCTCTCTCTCTCTCTCTCTCTCTCTCTCTCTCTTTCCCCCACTCTCCCTGCCTTTTTTTTATCTATATTATACTGCAGCTGACAAGCTCTTGTAAACAATTCGCGCATGCTTCAAATTAAATTAGGTAGGTACCGATTGATTGAGGATTTTTCCGAAGAATGAAGGGTTACGAAAACACGAGATCACTGCTCTTCCCATCAATGTTTCGCTATCGTCCTTCAGTGGCTACGGCAAATTACATATGTCCTAAATGAAAAGGTGAAGCTAAAGTAGGTAGCGGCTCGTGCAATCTGGCAACCGCGCTCTTTTGCCATTCAAACCAATGCAAAAAGATCAATTCTCGGAGCGAGGCACAACGCCTCATTGAACTATCGATTATTTTACATAGATTTAAACGTGGGAATCTATTGTTGCTTCATTGCTCGAGCCGTCACTAGGTGCATGAAGCTCATATGTATAAGGCTACTTCAAGTGCGCGGTTTACTAATTTACCTTCTTTTATAAACTCAAACTAAAATTGATGATAGATTTCGTTCAGTTCAATTGAACCGTGTAGTTCGAAAACACGCCATCGTCATTTTTAAGGAAACTACAAAAACTGTGCAGCGCTGGCGGAAAAGTCAATGCAGAAAAAATCTTTTCGGTGTTAAGGAAGAAGTACTAAAATACCTTGCTTATCACCAAAAAGATTTTTTTTGCAATGACTTTTCCGCCCGAGCTGCACAGTTTTTGTAGTTTCCTTAAAAATGACGATGGCGTATTTTCGAACTACACGATTCAATTCAGTTTATAACTGTAATGTACGAAAATGTATTCTCACATCTGTAATATTTTCTCGGTTGGTGGAATCACCGTAACATTATCAATTTAGGTATCCGTAATTTGTCTAAAGCTAAAAACGACATCATCAGTTGAGAAATGATTACAGATCGGAGAAATGGCGTACTCTCAAATGTATCCGGGAGAAGGGGGAGGGGAGAGAAAAGAGGAGAGGCGAACTTCCGAAAAAATTCGACAAATCTCAAGAAGGCGCCTCCAAATTCCCAAAAAAAAAGGTTTTACCATACAAAAATTCAAAGTTTGAAAAATTAAGAAGACACAAGCTGGAGCTCGACTGCTCTTTGAGGACGGAAAAATTATGCTCTCGTACCCCTCTTCTCAAAAACGTAGACCTGCGACCATGACCCCCGGGGGTGCCTGCAGGTTATACTTATTCAAACCTTTCTTTTCTTTATTTTCTTACTAACGGAAATAGTCAGCGGAAATGGGGGGGCTGGGTTACGGGGGCACCCGAACCAGGAGCTTCAAAGTTTGCCCTTTTTTTTTCACAGAAAATAGCCCAAAATTTCTTACTGCAGCGCTTGAAATTTAAAAATTCATCGGCGTGCCGAGGGGGCCCCCGAGACAAATTTTCTAGATCCGCCACTGCAAGCAGCATAGGTATGCGCGTTATTTATCTCACCCCTCCCCTTTCCAATGCTTACTTGTTGCTCCTCTCGCACACCCGCACCCTCGTCGCACGGGTATCTCTCGCAGTCTCGTAATGTTTAAAAGAGCCGATTTGACTGAATATTTGCCAACTTTGAGCTTAAATAACGCTAAAACTTACCTATAAGCTTTTTACTTGGGTCGCTAGAACTTTCAAGTTTCACTCAGGCTCAGGACGATGCGTTGAGAAAAACAGCAAGTAGGTCGAACTATAGAATTCCCCGAAATATTATGCACCAGAGTCCGCATTGGCGGATCCAGCAATCTGGCAACTGCTTTTTCTTCCCATTTGAATGTTTGATAAGCAATCGATTCTTGAAGGGGCTGTAGCCCCATGACTGATCGATTTTTCTCATGCAATCAAATGGGGGGAAATGCACAGATATGCCAGATTGCGAGATCGGCCAATGGGCCACCGGTGCAAAAAAGATTACAGGACGCTGTGTGATGCATCTAAATACTTACACCAAATACGTAGCAATCTATGTATTATTTTCTACACCGATGCACCATTTTTGGGATTTTTAGAACTCTTGCTCATCCAAAGCTCATCGATCAAAAAGTACACTCGATACCAAATGAAATGTGCGGTTTTCTTTCCCAATAAATTACAGTTTTCTTTGCATTGACGGTATTCGGGGTCTACTTGCTGATTTGGAAAAAAAAAAAAAAAAAAAAAAAAAAAAAAAAAAAAAAAAAAAAAATCTAGTTCAGTGTAATTTTCCCACCATAGCACTTTTAAGTGATACTTTCTGCATTTTTACAATGGAAAGTAATGCGGCTGTTGTCGCATTTTATTATTATGAATTCCACTGATTTTATGGGATCCATTATCGCTCGAAGGTAGCATTAATTTCGCATCAATTACCGTCGATCCAATGATTGTTCAAAATATCAACATCAATTCTCTCAACATTTCTGATCGATTCCTTCCAACCATTGGCTGGCTTGTTTCATGAAAAAAAAATGCAATTGGTTAAATATCATGCAGATAAATTGTAAAAACAATAATTTATCAAAATAATAATAAAAAAACACTGGACATTCAAATCTGTGTCTATCAACGAAATTTAATTTTTAAAAATACTTACCCGATAGGATCTCGTTCATTCTTAGAGTAAAGTAGTGCGTTATTTATCAGACACTTCAGCTTTCGGGCCATCGTGATTTGACTGACTTGATAATTTGTTTACTATCATTATGTTTAAATAAGCTAAAGTAAAATGCAGTATATCCTAACTGGAAAAGAATCGCTAACAAATAGTTTTGTTTTCCGGGAGCAAAATTCACTGCGACATGTGCTTCAAATTCAAAATTTGGCGCTTTAGAACTGTTCGTAAAAAAACTGTAACAACAGTAAATCATTTTGTTTAATATGACTTGGTACTATACTAGTTGATTTGACAGAGTTGTTGCGCTCCGACGCGCGGCTCTGCGCTTATTTGAATTTCGTGCAAAACACTGCTCTAGCGGGTAATTTTGCAACTAATCACATGTTTATATTTTAAATTATAGGTTATGTTGACAAGTGTGGATTGGAGAATGATGTGAAAAAGTTCTGCAATAATTTAGCTCAAGGAGGACTGCTTTTCGCCACTTATGTAGCATTTCTCATCCTCCTTATCTACCGCGCTGTAACTTTTATCCTTTTCCCAAAAACACGCTCATACTACTTCAATCATTATGCTTTTTTATCTCACTTTTCTTAACCGTTTTCTAATTAGATTCAAGGTCCACGATCTCACACTTTCGTTTCATCACTGATAACACACGTCAGTTTTTAGTTGTTTGTTTATTTTCTCCGTATTTTTATTAGAGTAATGATATTTGGTCAACGGTTCAATTCGCCCAGAGTACTTACAATTAGTGTTTTTAATGTTCGGCTGATGATTCGCCAAAAGTTCTTTACTTCATAGTTAATTACTGTTTTTAAAAGTGAGTGCCAGGAGTATGAATAATGGAAAAGAGGAAAGTGTTAAACAGCTGCGGCGAACGAAAAGTGTTGCTTGTGCTGAAGAAATGCAAAAACAGGAAAATTTGCTGAGGAGAGCACAACCGGACAAAGCGTATGTATCTCTCTCCTATCCACCCATTTCTCGACTTTTCTCATGCATGCTTTTGGCAGGGCTCCTCCTTATGAGGGCACACTTTCTCTATTACAGTTTGACAGCTGCTGGCAGTCAGCTAAGTTGTCAAAAGGATAGATCTGCACTCTAGATTCTTCTAACAGCAATTAATGATGTAATCTCTCTAACATTGGGAGTCATCAAAGTTCTGGACAAGATCGTTATTTTTTGTCTACCGAAGAAACAACAAAAATTTATGGAACAGGATTTATATTTTGTTCCATTTTGTGGATTTTTAATTTGACTGACAGCTGCATCTGATAACATAATCACAAGTTCATAGTAATATGCATTTTTATACATGCATCTAATCAGGGATTCTTCTCATCCTTGGGCTTCTGCGTTACCATCTCTTCTGTCATTACTAGAGATTACCTACTTATTAAGCCTGTCAACACCTATTCGACAGAAACTGAGAAAATATTTTTCATTGAATGAGAAGAAACAGATCAATTACAACATTACTTAATTTCAATGTTAAACATCTGTATCTTAGATCTTGATGGAGTCATGACCATCATAATTTTCTAGAAGAATCTGACATCAAAAGTGGAATCTATTGAGTGTCTAACTGGCCTATATTTTTAATTTTTGCTGGAATTCCTTGTAGATTGACCATCTTGCAATACTTGCCAAGTGTCTAATACTTCTCTATGTCCTGGAGAAATTACTTGCAATCAATAATTAACTAACCACCAATGATGGTCTGGATCAATTAAAGCACAAGAAATCTGTTGATACAAAAACTTATCTTTATGGAAAACCGAAAACCAACCAGTGTGGCAGCGCATGCAATGTGGCAACTGTGTTTTTTTGCCATTGAAACCGTTGTAAAATAATTGATAAAAAAAAGAGGAAGAAAAAACAGTATTACACTTTAAAATTGATTATTTCTTAAATAACATCTGATGTTGCCAAATTTCATTTGTCACCACTAAAACCAATGGAAAAATCCCAGAGGGGGGGGGGGGCATAACAGCAAAAACAGTATAAGACTGGAGAACTCTCCTATTGCCAACACTAGTTGACCTTTAGGTCACAGTCCTCCGTTCTATAATTTGAAAAGAAACTCTCATGTTCATATCTATTCATTTCCAACTGAAAGAACTGACAGTTTGCTTTAAGCGTGCATAACATCAATAGTTCTCTTTAAGAATAAATTTGCTTCTCCTCTTTTAATTTCTAAATTAACCTGTAAGTACCTTCGCTATTATCTTGAGAATTCTGACCTAGCGGTTTTGAATTTGTGTCGTAGATGTCACAAACCAAGGGACTCCCTATTCTCCTGGTCCTCGGGATTCGGAAACTTCACCGGTTTTGTCAACTGGGCATTCTTACTCTTATTCATGGGTGGAACAAGGCTTTTCTTGGAGAACTTGCTCAAGTAAGTAATACTTATATAAGTACTGATCCACTCTAAAGAAGAAGAACATCTGGCATCACTTTCTCTTTTATTTATTTTATTTCTTCCCACCTTTAAAATTGTTGCCATTTTTTGCCAAGAACCAGGTGAATGTCACCCCTGAAATGGTGTCTTCCAAGGTGGACCATCCTGCCCAACCTTCCGTCACTATGCCACTGTCTGGCTTGTGCATTTTCACTGCTTCTTTTTGTCACTTCAACTTCTATATCACAACGCAGACAAATCATAATCTGGATTCAACTTGGAACTAGCCCTTTGCATAGGTAGTTGTATCAAGTCTGGCCTGAGTTAAAAAACTGCCACGAAAAGGTTCCAGCTCTTTTGATAATAATATTTTCAAAGCAGTGAATTTTATCTCATCTACTTCATGCCTTTTAGAAGAAAATCTTTTTGTTACCTATCATCTTTTGACTACAGATTGATAACTTTAAATCTCATCAGTTTGAAGTACATGTACACCAACTTTTCATAACTTTTCTCATTACTTTTCAGATATGGGATAAGGGTTGACCCCCACGAATGGCTCGTAGTGCTGACCGGCCGAAAAGAAGGTGGCCCAGAACACCCCTCTTTAATTTTATTATGTTGTAAGTGTTCCTAGCCCATCATTTTACTCTTGTTTCAATTTTTAAAAAAAATTATTCACAAAATTTCACAAATATTAACAGAGGTCCTTGCCTTTGAGGAGTCATAAGTCCGGTTTTTTTTAAAGTAGAGAGACCAAAGTGGTCTTATTTGAAAGCTCTTTTTATCAGATTTCCAATGATGTGCAACATAAATAGGCTTACCGTAAATTTTTTTTGAAAATTTCTCAAAAATGTATATGGGAATGGGATCAGGAGATATGATCAAAAGTAGACACCAAGCTCTGACAAAAAATTGCGTGACTACTGTATACTGTATTGAATAGTGATGTAATTTCGCATTATTTAACAGTAGGAGTTCCACATCAAGAGATATTCTTTGACCACTCATTAAATATCTTACTTACTCAAAATAAATGTGTTCTTTCAATTTCAGTTGGTGCTGTACCTGCATTAACTAGTCTTTACATTGAAAAAGGATTAGCAGCTGTAAGTTGAATTTTATAATCTGATAAGAAATTCTTCTATCTGTGAAGTCACAGATTGTTCCAGATATGGAAGTTGGGTTTACCTATATACTTTGGCGAGTTCAGAAACTCTTTTGTTTCAAAACAAAGAAAAGACAAGGAAAAAGTGACGTGAAATCCTCTTCTTGAAATTCTGAAAGCTTTGGTTTCTAAAAGTAGAGCAGAACCATTTTGAGTATCGGGTTCTGACGAGCAGCGGTGCGTGTTCCAGAACTGCATCGACGTGCACTAATGAGCTGTTGGTTAGTGCAGAGTTTTGATTCGTTGCTAATCAACCCCTCATTGATGCGCTTTGATGCAGTTCGGAAGCAGGCGCTGCTACTTGTCAGAACCCGATTCTCAAATGGTCCTGCTCTACCTTTCATTGCATGTTACTTTGTGATTTAAAGGGAAACTATTCCAGAAAAGTTTTGAAGTTTTGGCCAGCCCAACGATCACGTTTGATAGAAGCTCTATTTGTATTTCCTACAATCTTACATATCCAGCAATGAAAAGCTGAAAAGTCAAAACTTTTTAATTCAACATCTTTGGTTTGAACCTCAGTATATTTCAGACTTGTACGTTTTATTTTTATCGCATTAAATTTCTAAAATTAGCCTCACACCATTACCAACCAATGTGATGGTGCTGTTGGTGGTAGAAAGCTGATGTTTTTATGGAAGCCGCATAGTTATCAAGTCCTATTTTTCCTTGGAATACCACTACCTATAGCGACAATGAAGATTTATCAAAACTTTTGAAGAGTGAAGGAATAAAATTGGTGGTTGGAGATGATTGGCTTGGAACAAACAATCAAATAAACAACCCAATCAAACAGCTCCAAAGAGGAATCCCAAAATAATCATTGGGAATAAATTAGGACTTTACTGTAAATCAAATCAGGTATTCAAACAAATTAACTTCAGTTATCACCTTGTTTGTTTAACTAAATAGTTTTTTCTTCTTTCTCCTTTTTTTCCGCAGAACATGATTCGACATCGAATGGGAATGATAGCTCATGTTTTAAACTTGACATTTCTGGTTCTGATCCCGATGGTCGTCATACATTCCTATTCTTCATTATTTAGTTTAAGTAAGTTAAAGAAGCATTTTTTGCTACCCTCTTCATCTTTGCTTCCAAAATTTTCAAGAAGGCAAACTGAGCAGTTGAGCCAAAATGAATTTTTAATTGCAAATAAAAGGAAACCTTAAAAATTTGAAATTTTTAAGACTGAACTGAGAAAAAAGACCAGCGGGCTGATCTTTGAAATCATTAGATAAGGAAATGAAGGGCTGCTATTGGTCCCTTTAAAGTGTTAATCAATAACCAATAAGAAGAGCTCTTTAACCAAGTATCCCTCCGCTATATTCGATAAGCTATCGGTTTGTTTCAAGCAGCCGATAGCTTAACTAATATAGCGGAGGGATATTTGGTTAAAGAGCTCTTCTTTTCGATAAACACTTTAAAGGGACCAATATCAACCCTTTATTTATCCAGTCTATCAGCGTTATCTATTTCTTTCAAAGATCAGCTCGCTAGTTCTGGTTACAGAAACCAATTGAGTGCTATATTTCAACAAGGGGAGATAGCAAGTGTGTGGTTCCTAGTATAAACTGTCCTTACTCTATTCTTCTCTATTCTTCTTTATCGCATTTTTCTATTCTCAGTCCAATCCTTTGCTTTAAAATGCAAGCATACAGAACGAATGGATTGGGCAACTGAATTTTACTACTGCATTACTAATACTACTTTCTTTTTTTCCAGTTGGTGCTAGTATGGTGTGCTTTGAATACTCAATATTGTTCCTTAAACTCTGGTCGTATGCGCACACAAATGCTTGGTGTCGAAATGAGACGAAGACCAATCAGTTTATAAAATCCCATCTGAGAAGACAGAGTTTGTACTTCAATAATAATTTTGGTGAGCTCTAATTTAAATTTATAATCTTTGTTCTAAAAAATTCAAAGAGTATTTTTATAACTGGTGGAAAGTATTCTGATTCTTTTTTAAATTTCCACGAATATGTTTGATGCGTACTGTTTGATGGATCGTTAAAGGTTCTAGAATAAATCCCCTGTAACTGATTAAGAGGGAAATGATAGAAGGTCTAAGCTTGCAAGGAAGCATGAGACCTAAAAAATAGAATTGAAAACAGGCATTTGAGACTTACAGTAACTGGAACTTTTTATTCACAATTAATTAAAGTGTACAAATAGAAGGATGAAGAGAGAGAATCTCAATCAAAGGAAACCAATAATCGGCGAGACAAAATCAAGAAAATAGAATACCCGAAGAAAAAAATTTGGAAAGTTGTTACAGCAGATGACCAATCAGGCCAGCAGAAAGAGTGTGTCCCGAGCTCTGCAATGCAAGCTTGTCTCGATCTCCTCTGGCCACCCTCACAATCTCTTGCGCTTTACACGTAAAACAGCCCTACTCATTTTGAATCCTGTACTGTGAACTGGTACACATTAATGTACAAATTTGAGGGTGATGGTTGAAAATGTGTAAAATTGTATTCTGCAGATTGGTGGGGAGTCACCTGAAGCTTTTTATTGCATGAAAATAGATCAAAAAACACAAAACTCAATTTTTGATCATTATCAGCATAACGAACCACCATGTTTGGGCGGCTGGACTTTACTACTACTACATTTTCTTTTTTTTAACAACCATAAAAAGCCTGTGTTTCTAGTAGAGGACACCCACAAATCCATGCTTGTTCCATCTGATTTGGAAATATCAATCATGAACAAAGCTTGCCCCAAATTCTCTTACCTATTTTTTTTTTTTTTCTGCTTGCTTCCTCTTTTTCCAGTAAACGGCACTTCCTCAAAATCAACAATTGTGGCCTATCCTCATAACCTGAATGTCAGAGACTTATGTTACTTCCTTTTTGCTCCAACCCTATGCTATGAATTAAACTTTCCGAGAACAGACAGAATAAGGAAACGATTTCTAGTCAAGCGATTACTGGAGCTTTTAATTGGTTTGCAGGTCCTGGCCTCATTATTTCAGCAATGGATAATACCGTCAGTAAAAAATTCTCTCATTCCTTTCTCCGTAAGTTTTTTTCCGCTACTTTTTCTTTCTCTTTCTGTATGACGGTTACATTCTATCCGTTGACCTATTACTAAGCTCTGCTCATTCTCGCTCACCACTCTTTTATCTGTTTTGACCCAAGTGTGTTTAATGTTATTTGAATGGAAACAAATTTGGATTATCACTGCTCACCGTCCTTCCTACTAATTTCCGTGATCTGATGCTCATATGCCAAATAACCAAAAACCATTATGTTTTACGTTCATTCCACTAATTCATTCAACAGGAAAGCCACGACTGACAGGGCAGTCCCAAAGGTGGAGCATTTACCTTTTTTTCTCTGTGTCTCATCTAAGCGTCGGCATTAACATGGATACTTATAGAATTTTAAAAAAAATTGAACTGTACATGAAATCATGTGAGGGAAGTTTGTTCAATTCAACCGTATTGGTCTAAGAATACTGTGTCAACTTTTTATAGTTCAAGTGGAAAAGGTTTAAAAGGAGTGACTCTTCACGCTCAGACTCTAAAGATTTTTATTTGATTAAGAGAGACTTGCACATTGTATCTGCTAGCCGTCACTTATTTTATAGAAAACTAGTAAAACTATCTAATCTGCGGGCATTATATTCTTGAACAGGTTATTTCAGTTATTCTATTCGTGAACAGAGTTCCAACTTTAACAGATGTTCATCTAGAAAAATTACATGTTAATTTATTTTTTCATGGTCGTTGTAAAGTATTTCTCTTCAACTATTCAAAAATTGATTTAACTCCTTTGAAAAATAGTAATACTGCAAAATAATTCTACTAGCCTACACCCTTTTAATAACTGCAAGGTTTTGTTTTTGTTTCAGAACATGGATGTTGTAAAAGCTACTGAAAGATTGCTGAAGTTATCTGTAAGTTTAAATTGAATTTTCCACCTTTTTTAAAATTATTTTTGATTATATAAATTTATCTTCTCGTTTTTTCTCCTGAACCAATAAAAGAGAGAGAGAGAGAGAGAGAGAGAGAGAGAGAGAGAGAGAGAGAGAGAGAGAGAGAGAGAGAGAGAGAGAGAGAGAGAGAGAGAGAGAGAGAGACAAGAGAAACTAAGGGGAGTGAGAAAGTAAAAAACAGTTATTACTTAGCCTGGACAAATGAAATGTCATCAAACAGTAAAGTTGAATAAAATAACTCTTATTTTCAGGTAATATAAGGTATTGCAATTATCTATCTGCCATTAAAAACTGAAAGCATTTTAACAATCTCTAGATAATTTCAGTAATGATGCCTAAAAAATATCTTCGAAGAGACACAGCCCCACCATCAACTCTTAACAGAACAGCGGCTAGCGAGGAACCCTTATATTTTCCATCAAGCTTGCAGAATATTCCCTATCCAGCAATCTCGGATCGCATGATCGGTGTGGCAAAATAGGAAATTTTGTGGCAAATTGTGGCAAAAATTAAAAATTTTATGGCAAATTGTGGTAAAAATTAAAAGTTTTGTGGCAACCTTTATGCGAAAAGTGTGGCAAAACAGAGTTCGTGCGGCAAAATTTTTTTGGGATTGCAGATTCTGCAGGCCCGTTTTCCATAAACAACTTAGAAGCAACCCTCAGCAGGGTTAATGCTTGAGTTTACTTAATTTTTGCCTAAACCATAATTTTCATATTTTATGCTACAAACGTTAATCAAAAAGTATTGACAATGATTTTTAATCTCGGAATGTAAATGTAGGTTAGCACCTTTTCAGAAACTCAGTTTAACTTGTCCATGCCTTTTTCACTCGGCTGAGTGTAATAAGATATTTTGGCATACTGTCAAATTTTCATTTCTCATCCGAATCAGTTTGTAATCAATTTAGATAATAATCAATTATCTTCAAATTTAATTTAATTGAATTTTCTCTGATAACTTATTCAATTGTTTCAGATTCCCAATCATCTGGTATGGTTGATTTTCTTTTACTTAATTTTCCATTCTGCTCTGAATATAGTGGGCGAGCTAATGCACTTCGCAGATCGAAACTTTTATCTTGATTGGTGGAATGCAAATAATATCGATATTTTTTGGAGGAACTGGAATGCACCTGTTCATAAATGGGCTGTCAGGTACTGTATCTCAAAAGTATTTTATAGTTTGTCAAGAGACACTAATCCCTCTAAGACTACTTTTATGAGTGAGCATTGACACTTTAAAGAGGTTTTATACTGTTTGAATTTTCAGGAAACTAAAACTGACTGACAATTCGAGATTTAAATTTTGTTCCAAGTTCTTAATACCTGTATATCTCACAACAATCAAACTGTAAATATCTTGTCGTAATTTTGGTTTTGAATTGAACTGAACCATCTACCTGCTCAATTAAAAACATAATTAAAATATCACTGAACTCCTCCAATTTTTATATTTCTTGAGTTCAATCACTACAAGATTTGAACCAAAATATTTTCATTAGAATTGAGGTTAACTTCATCTGAAGTACAAAATTGATTGATTTAAATCATTAAAGTCCAACCGCTAAATTTTTAGACAGAAAAAAAGTACCATAGCATTATCTCAGTCAAATTTTTTGGTATTATAATTAAAGACGCAATACCCGATGATCATTTGAAATTCCTTTATTTTGACCATTTATTTATAAATATGTGACAATTATTTTTGCAATTCAAGTTCAGTGGTTGGATGAATTTAATAGTTTAATCTAGTCTTCAACCTGGGGTATGATTTTCTTGAAATTTTGTCTACTTTTTGAATATCTAATTCTTAAAACATTTTATTGTGGGCCAAAAAGGGCTGGCGCTTCTTTATTGATTTTTGTTCGTAGTGTTATAGTACCTAAGTATCTTTTAGGCTATTCATTTTTTCTGTATGTTTGTGTTGCAGGCATTTGTACTTGCCATTAATAGAAAAAGGCTATTCTCGAAATACAGCGACTGTTCTTGTCTTCTTTTTGAGTGCTTTTTTCCATGAATATCTTGTCAGTGTGCCTCTGAGGACCTACAAAGTCTGGGCTTTTACAGGAATGATGGCACAGGTGATTATTTTTTTAAAGAAGAATCCAGTTTTTAAAAAAAAATATTGTCTAAAGACTGAACTTTACTGTACTCTTTTCATATCATGATTATATAGTTTTCTTCAGATTAATTTTAATAATTGCAGTCAACTTGAGATAATGAAAGAAATCAATTTTTTTTCCTTTGGAAAGAAAATTTCACAAATTTTCACTATTGTTAAAAAAACTAGCGGATATTTTTAAAATTTAACGGTGATTCCTCCAATTGAGAAAAGATTATAGATGCAAGTGTTTTTGAGCACTTCAGCTGTAAACTGTGTAATCTTTACTCAACCGGTTGAATCATCGATCGGTGAATTAAAAAAGTGCCATCAAATATAAACGAAGCGGCAGCTTTAATGTGCAAGGCAATTTAATAAATTATAATTCTGCTTCGGCTCTGCTTAATTTTTGTTACTACAGTGTTTTCAAGTGCAAAAATTGATAACTACCTACATATTGGGTTTACTACCTATATAATTGTTTATTGAGAGAATTAAATTGAGTTATCATGATACACGATATCCTTTCGAATTTCAGATTCCTTTATCAATGGTCTGCCATCAAATTGAGAGAAAATTCGGTCCGAGATGGGGCAACATTCTTGTCTGGGCCTCTCTCATTCTAGGCCAACCACTCTGCATCATGATGTACTATCACGACTATGTCATCGCTCATTTTGGTCAAGCTTTGTTGGGTAAATATGGGCATGTTTGAAATTACAGATTGACTGTATATTTACTCATATCTAGGTTTTACTCTCACATCAGTGTATTGTCTGAAACTTTTCCGTCTTTTAATTGATCTTTTTCTTTCTAGCATTTGTAGCTCTTTATTATTTCTCTCAGTCTCAGTCTCTCAGAGCTCTCATGATAAAAAAGGGACCTTTTCAGGACTTCGTAAAAATGAAATGATTCATGTTTTGCATGAAAGAATTGTGTTACTGTTCCTCTTCATGTCATATTAATTGTCATTAATGCACTCGAACAAACCTTTAAGTGCCTCGGTAAAAATAGTCTGTACAGGTCCGTAGCCAATTCCCTTTACTGTATGGATATGTATGAGTTCATTTGGATATGTATGGATATGTATGGATATACGTGATGATATCCACACTGGTCAATACAATATTTATAAAAATCTACGTAGATCCATACACATCCTCATGGATCCTTACACATCCATAATCTGTATGGGGAATTGGTTATGGACCTACAACGACCATTTTTACAAGGGTGATTAGTTCAGAGTCCTCTGATGGCACGCGTAGTTTTATCATTACTAAGGATCAGATCTTGGGAACGTTTCCCTACAGTCTTTAGAAAAAAGAATTGAGTCAACTAGTGGTTGTATCGCTAAAGATTGACAGATTGAAAATCGGCATTGTTTTAGAATATTCCAAAAGAACATTGAAGTATTGGATAAGAAACTCGAGCCTGAAGCCTCCTGCCCCTTTTTTCAATCATCCTGCCAGTTTCATGTCTCAGTTGCTCTCATTAGTGTTGCCATTTTTCAAATAGTTATCCGATTTTTCCGATTTAACGCAACGGAAAAGTTGTTAATTTATTGGAAAATCTAGCAACATTGACTCTCATGTAATTCTCATATTTTATTCATCCTATCCATCCCACCCTCCATAAAATATTCCATTCCAATATTCAGTTTTTTGGGACATGTTGAGGGTACCACCTTCATAGCTCCAGTTTTGTGGGAAAGGAGGGTTTGGAAATGTCTATCACAAGTCATAACATCCTTCATACAAACATACTCGTTCATTCATGTGTGACAAGAGAAAATCATTGTTCTTTGTTGTTCTTTTGGGAAGTTCCAAAGACTTTGGAGAATGCTCCTGAGACTGTGGGGAATGTTCTCAAGACTTTAGGGAATATTCCTGAAACTTGAGGGAATGTATCTAAGACTTTGTAGAATTTTCCCAAGACTTTGAGGAACGTTTCTGTACAGAATCCTACTTACAACTGAAGAAAGAGGGAAAAAATTACATTAAGCAAATTGCCAAAGACCATTTGTAAGTATTGATAGCTTGTAACTTTACATCATTTGATATTCGTAAGGGTAATAATGAATGATACTTACTCAAACGTCCTTGTTGCTTTGATTGTGTCTCATTTTGGACACATGGTGGTAGTATATGGTTTCAGAAAAATCACAGGCAATTGTTTTAATGTTGATTAAAAAGAAAATCTGCTAAATGAGTTTGTTGTAAGCTTAGGGTATGACACGTTAAATTTTTTCCACGTTATTTTTTCCAGCGTTATAATATATGAAACTTGATTTTGAAGTGTCCCTTGTAAGTTTGCTCAAGTTTCAAAAAATGAAAGCATTTAAGTGCATTTTTGTGGGTATGACCCTACTCTCTCTTGCTCTCATTTTGCACAACGTGTTATCTGAATTTTATATGACAGACCTTTTTATGGAGACGAAAAGAGACCCATCACAAGGCATCTGTACAGTGTCCAATTTGTAGGCTCAAACTAAGCCAAAAACGCTCCAGTTTCCCGTCTACTGTCGAGTGGTGAGCTTGGCTCTTCATACGAATAAATTATATTTACTGTTGATCAGTAGACAGTCCGGAACAAAATAATCCGCTTGGTTTGCCTCATTCTGTTTCCGTTGGCTTGCATTATTGTTCTGGGTCTCTACTTGTCTTGGACCTCTTCCCCAAGGTCCATTAATAACAGGTCAGTCTGGTAGCACTGTAATCTCTGAGCTTTGTTCCATAAGCACATTGTAAAAGCGGCACATTACCCAATTTGGTTCAAGCTCCCATTTGATTTACATTAGTCCTTTTCCCAATCGGGCAGCGCTCAAAGATTACAGCACTATTGGATTGACCTTTCATTAAATAGCCTTGACCTCTTCCTTACTTTCATTGTAATTTTGTTTGGAAGATGAGAGCAGTGAATTGCTTCCAATGTTCTTAGTATTCTTTCAAAATAAAATTACTTTGAGGTATATCTAATTATTTTAAGCTACTAATGTGTAACTAAATAAGTTTTTAAATAGAAAAAGTGATAAATAAAAAACTTTTCCATGATTGTCTCAATAATTGCGGGATTGCTAATTAGTGCTTCAAGTTTTTAACGTACATACATATTTTCAAAATGAATGAAGCCTCTGTTCTATATTTTTGTGTCTAACCCAGAGACTCTTAAGGAAGAAGACATCAAGTCTTTGAAGATTTCTATTATTGAGGTTGTCTCTGGAAAAAAAAAAAAAAAAAAAAAAAAAAAAAAAAAAAAAAAAACTTGTAAAATAATAGGTGAGCTCATCTGAGTAAATTCTAATGAGATCGTAAAGCTTATTTTCTCGGTAGAGCAAACTTGATGTCTTATAGGCCTTTCTTCTGGAGATGGCCTCAACTCCAGAAATACATGTGCATTTTTAAGATTAACTGTGACTTTATTTTTTTTAGGTTTTATTTATTTTCTTGCCTTGTTATTTTGTTTTCAATTTTCAAAGAATTTTCCCCCTCTTCAAAACATTCAGATTATTTTAAGTTTTGTTTTAGGTGTTCTTCAAATGAAATGAACCAAGCGTTTCTTTTCATTTCTCTCATAAATGTTACTCATAGATGTAGCTCATAGCTTGAAAAATTTTGCAAAGTACCTTAAATTTGCTCAGTTTGTGACCGCAGCCTTGCTAAATGTTTGTTCTCAGGCTTTTCTCCGTTTTAAGCGAAGAGTTTTAGTAGAAAAGAGTTAGGCATGATGTCATAAATTTTTTTTAGAAAACGAACTTGAAAGTTTTTGAACCTTCAAAGATCTTTATCAAAAGGAAACAAGGATTGTGTTTTGAAATGCAAGACTTTGATTATTTTTTTTTACTCTCTGATATTCATTTAGCGTCCTTGAACAATGGCTTTGCAAACTTTCCTTTGGTTCTCTATTAAATTAAAAAAAAATTGTGTGCTCTATCTCAATAAGACATTAAGAAATACGTATTATTCCATAAGTTTGTTAAGAAATTGTGAGAAAAATTGATATTCCAGCAATACATTCCGTATTAATTTTTAAAGTAAATTAGTGCCTTTATTTTTTTTGGGCAATAAGGTCATTGCCAATTAGACTAAAGTGATGGTCGTTTTCTTAGGTGCTTCAGTTCTGTTTTAGGTGCCCATTGTAAGCTCCATTAATTTTATTTTGCATCTTATTTCAGACTAAAACCTCATAGTTCAAAATTTTTCCATCGTTCAGAATTCAGATCGATGGAATATTTGGTGGTCTACTTATGTTTGTGTAAGTCATAATTAATATATACGCACTTGCTATCACTGCACAAGTATTTCAAATAATCTTTGTCTTAGAATCTTTATTTTAAGCTAACAGCACTTTGGATTTTGACTTATCAGTCTGGTTTTTGTGGTAGCTGAATCGTACAAATGAGCTCCAGAGGAATATCATTTATACAATCATGTACACAACTAAGCTTTACTGTATTACTTGCTAAAAAAGACTTACATCCACAGTTATCAAATTGGATATAAGATTAAAGATCATATCAGAAATCTAGCTTGAAAGCTTATCTCCCCTAAACTTTTAATTATGTTGATAAACTTGTAGCTGAGCTTTATTCTCTCCTTGTTTCAATAAAATGTGGAAAACTTAGCAAAATAATCTGTGTGAATTAGAAAGGTGGAGAGTATTTCATTACCGTTGCTGACTAACAAATGGCGTTATTTGCTATGCACTGAATAATTCTTTAGCTTCTGCACATTGCACATTGCACAACCCTTTGAACTGTTCAAAATTCTTGTTTCCCCTCCATGATTCTCCATAAACTTTAAGTCATACTAAAGTTTATAATACTGTGACAAATCTATCCATCATCTACCAATTTTGCATGGAAGAAGCCACCTACTTAGTTCTTTCTCTTATGCTGAAGCCTAGAAATCCTTACAAAAAATGTGCAGCACCTAATTTTACTGTCATAAAAAGTTTCCTAATGTGAGAAATTAAGTATTATAATCAGATTACTGATCAGGGACTTTTATTTTCCTTTGCTTCTCACTTGTGAGCAGTATCTTAAAAAAAAGCTTCCACATTTTATAGTCTTCCTCCTTCATTTTTCCTCCGAAAGTGCAATAGTGATGACCTTTTCTTTTTACAAACTCCTATCTCGCAGTTTTTGTGAGAAACTGTGAGATTTTCAATATGTCATGTGCTGTATGCAGTTGTAATGAAAAGTTCTCTTCTGCAAACAAAATTTAAGCTTCCACATCTTGCAAGGCTTTTAATATTTTCACAGCAAAGTCCACTACCATGACACAACGTTTTTTGTATCTCTGAACTTGCTGTTCAGTAATTTAGCATGTTGGTGCTCTCTTTTGTTATACTTATTAAGTTTGTTAATGTGTGTGTGTGAGTGTGTGCGTGTAATGTGTAGTGTCTAATATTTAAGTCACCGCATGAAATGTTTTTACTCAGATGTATTGTTACAGATCAATTTATCAACAATCTACAATGTATCACTTTTAACTTTTTGAATACCTGTAGATGAGCGATTTTGGGAATCTTTTTAAATACTTATGTTGCATACTGTATTAGATTTCACATTATTGAGAGCAGTACTTGACTCTAGAAATCTCATTTTTTAAGTATTATGTGTGTAATTTATTTCTTTGTTTATTTTAGAGAATTATAAGTTACCCTTTAAGTTATCAAATCAAAGAAAGAATTGTGCCTTGTAAAATTACACCGGTGATTTTTATCACTGGTCAGTCGTGTCGTTTCATTCATTAAAATATTACTAGAAATATTGAACAAATAAATGAATCAATTGATGTATGAGTCGTTCAATGTAAATATGGTGTAAGGTTGTTTCCTTCGAAACTGAATTAGTGGATTGATTTAAGTGTTTTCATACTGTACTTCATTTGTTAAAAATTTGAAGTTTTAATTTTGCCTGGTTTTTCCGTTCATGACAATTTTTGTGCTTGAGAATTCAACCCCATGTATGTCCATTCATCAGTTTAAAACAAAATTGTTTACCCTTCCACCCTTCTTAATTTGAATGGCTCCAATTTGGAAATCAAAAAATGGCTCGCTTCCAATAACCCTTTTTTTTCATTCTCTCATTTCACACCTTTGCTCTTTTCCTGAAAGTAGGTTCAAGCAGTAGCGTAATTCCTGTGTCTATGTTTCGACGCAACCCACATTACACGTAAATTATGTACTCTTTCCTTTCTTTTTCTTTGCTTTCTGTAAATAAAGAAAGATTTGGACTACAAGTAATGTGGGTTGTGTCTAATTGTCGACGCAGGACTTATGCCAGTGCTTGTACCATAGTCTGTGCGTTTTAACTTGAAATCTGGCAAAGTAGTTTGATTTGCATACTGTGGCAACGCTGGACCATCTCACCCTCATCACTCAGCTGAGGTGACACTTCCGTTTCTTGGGTCTCGGATTGTATTGGCTTTCTCCTTTTTTCAAAATTAATTTAGCGTTTGCTCATAGTTTTCAAGTGATACAGCTTAGACTATAGCATGGATGAAGATACCTGGACAGGATATGCAATCTGCAATGCCCCAAATAAATTTGTGAATTGTGAATGATAGGATGTTTGTTGTAAGTTGCATACCCTTGACAGGTATCTTTGTCCCTGTTAGTACACATGGAGGGCTTCATTTCAAAACTGTCTATCAGATTTTGATGTATTTTTGAATTTATTTTGAAGTTGTTTTGAATTGATGTGAAAGACTCAAACCTAAATTAAGTCTTCCTAGATTACTAATAGGCCAACAAAATCGGTGAAAACTAAACCAACTTTTGTTCCCTTTTTTATGTCGACGGACGTTAAAGCAATGATTTTCTCTTGCTTTCCTGAAATATTTGAGGCCTCTGGATACGTTGTTTGGTTTCAGAATGAAGCCCTTGATATTTTTGTAATTTTTTTTCCTTCTTTATGCAGCCAATCCGTGCAACAGTAGTGTTCGTTTATTGTAGCATAGTAGGTAATTGACTCAATATATTGTTTTAAGTGGTTCTGTGCTTTACTTCTTTATATGTGTAGGTATGGTCAAATTTAAAAGTTTAATAATGTCTGGTTTTCCCTTAAATTATTGCATTTATTTGATAGATTAACACTGATCCTTGCTGACAGTCAGTAATTTTGAGACTTGTTTCTCTTAAAATTTGAATTTGTTCTTACACTTCTCTTGCGCGGAATGGCCCATTTGTGAAAAAGAATACTTTCTTATCAATCACTGTCGCGAAAAAGACTTGTTTGGATATGAACGCAATATTTTCATTTATTCATTCATCCTCCATTTTGTTTTTGTTTTATGTTTGTTATTTTTATGTTTTTGGTTTTACAGCATTTTATTACTTGCCATCTATTTTTAAATATATAGTAAATTTTATTATTTTTCTTCAAAACTGTTGTTTTTTTTTCATGGTTCTTGAAGTCCCTCATTTTCATCGTCAATACTTCTGTGTTGTTTGAAAGTTACGTTGTGTTACACAACTTGTGTATGATATCATTCTTCAAATAGTTGCCTAGCATTACAACAGATGCTTTTAGAACGGTATTAAAAAAGTTTACTGTTAGTCCTAGCCAACATTTCACTCATTGGTTGCCATCATTTGTGATAAAACTCACGTAGAGTTCCAAACTATCTCTCTCTTTGTGATCCTCGTGAATATCTATCTCTGTTTAGCTTTGATTGTTTATACGAATCCTTGTTTCACAGCATTTTTTTCTCGGAATCGCTTTAAAATGACTTAAGAAATTCATTCCCGCCTACAAATTTCTCAAAAAATGTCTTCACGTTCCTTTTGCGTTCAGAGCAACATAGCAGTATTTTTATTTGGGTCAAGCAAAAGGGAGAGAGGTATATAGTTTGGAACGCTCAACATAATTTTTCACCAGATGATGTCCTCAAACTTTCTATACCTACTGCTGCTGAAACATTGTCAATGAAACATTAGAAATATTAAAACTCTGATCATCTGTTTAACTAGCTGTGGGTCCAATGTCCATGCTTGGAAAGTAAAAGCTTTGGAATCGCAGCTGTCCCCTTTATTTGGAACAAATTCTGTAGATTTTGGTTGGTTCTCATATATGTAGCCAAGTCTGGAACTCTTTCTCTTCAATCAGTGCAAGTGTAGTGGCTAACCAAAGTCATCTTCTTCAAAAAAATGGGGGGAAAAAATATTGCCTTGTTACCTTGAGCTGAAGAAGATAAATTTTGTCAATTAATAAAAAAAATGTACACATTTTGAGAAAAGTAGGGCAATTAAATAACCTTGTAAAGTCTCTATAGGGAGAGCTCTCATTATGTTGTTATTAAGTACCATATCATGGGGCTGATTGTCAGCTATATGGATGCGGTCCAACAAACACAAATGATAGGTAATCATAAATATACTGCGATAATCTAAGTAAGTAAGTATGGAAACAATAAATTCAAAACAGGATCACCCGATGACTTCTTTGAGTTTCGCACTGTATTCCGTTAATATTCAGAAACAGTTTTAATAATCCAATCAAATGTTAGATCACATCATAAACAGGTAAGAAAAGTATGTTAAGTATCCATTATAATTATCTTAAGTAGAAATAGCCAGCCCACAGTTTTCTACAAAGGTCTACCTCTTTCTTGCTCAAGCCTCCTCAAAAACTAGCATGAATGAACGAAATTATTGGGTACTAAAATTACCTTCACAGTTTATGGACCATGAAAAAATAAATTAACATTTTTATTCCGTGGAAATACCACGTAAAAAGCACTCTACTTTTTCTAATCTCTAAAATTTTACCTTCTCTGCCTTGACCTCCAGAGAGAAGACGCAGCAGTTTCGGTTCTCGAGGACTCAAGCGCAAAGTCAAATATGTCGTTCGAGCGGTCCGAATTCCGCTAATAATCACGTGACTCGTCTTAATGACGCAACTAGCGATATCTATCAACGAGAACGGAAAACGCCAACTCTTCGCCTCCGCTCCTAGCTCTTTCCTTTTCGCGGATTGCGCTTGCATCTGTACGAAGTTTCTCGATTAGTGTCCACAAAACTGTTTGATTTTTCCATTGAATAACGCTTGATTTTCTACAATTTCCTATCGATTGTACCCAGTTTCGTTTGCAGTTATCAGTGATGAAAATTTGGACCAGTGAACACATTTTTAAGTAAGTACAAATCTAGTTTTTCTTCCACCCGTCTGGGATAACCTCTACATGGCCGAAGATTGTTGATTGACAAATTTTAACGCAATCGATCTTCAATTCAGTTAATTTCGCAACACTTAGCTCTAATCCACCCTTCTATTGATTACATTTTCCATTCCTGATTGTACTCCGTTAATGTTTTCCTTTGGGTTCAAGTGAGTGAGTTGTTTGTCAACATTGATAAGACAGCTGCATACAATCGGGAACATATTCAATGGGAATTAGTTTAAATTTGCTTCCTCGGAAGGACACTAAGAACATTCTTCGTTTCCCCGTAGTTTTTTATGATTGCATTTAAATTTGTACTCTCCCGTCTGTGTAATGAGCAGTTTCCGTCATCTCTACCTTGATGTCATTGACGTGTTCTTGTCCTCTCCTTCGGTGTTGAATCTGTCTACTCAGCTCAACTTTCATAGGACACTAAGCGATAGGTAATCTAATCTGCTGCCCCATCAAGTTTAAGGGAATTGAGGTGATTTTTACTTTCCGTTGACAGAGTACCTACCCACTCCTCACATGATCAAGACCTACTTACTTGCTTGGTCACTGCACCAATGCAGTTATCTAGTGATGGACTTATCAATTGTTTGTTAGTCATGTATTTTTACTAGCAAGCTCCGGAAGCTTCTTTGATCAGTACCATAGTATTGTACCTATCTATCTTGAATTCTACTAGTCCTTGATAGAGAGTTGCATTGTGGTCTTTCTAACCGTCCACTCCTGACCTATGCAATATTGTTGTCAGTAATTAAATTAAGAAACTCCCGCACTCTCAGGGCCGTGTTTTTAGCATGAAGTCCGTATTTAACTCATGGATAAAATTATATGTTAGCCAACCAGCTTGTAGTGAACCTCATGTCAGGTAGCTGACCTGGTGTTGACACCGGGTCGTCAGCTACCTGATGAGGGGTTTACCCTCAATGCTACAATCGCCCCTCAGTGCTCTAACGCTCAGAAATATTTCCAAAGGGAAATATTCACGGCAGAGTAAATTCCTGGTGAGAAATATATCCACTAAAGACGGTTTTAGTGCGAAATCAACGGTTAGCCAACAACCGCAACAATCCACTCATCAGTCGCTATTGGTTGTGATAATACTCGCGTAGCCCAAACTATCTCACTCACTCTCCCATAACCCCCATGTATACCTATCTCTTTTTGGTCTCAAAATTCGTATACAGGGCCTTGTTTTACAACATATTACTATCAAAACGTTCAAATGCCTCGAGGAATTCATTTCAGTGAGAGAGACGAACTGTCTTTGTTTGGAATGCTCATCACCGGCTGCCGCCATTACGAAAACCCTCCATTGTTTCTCTCTTTCTCGGTTTCTTCCATTTTATTGGTGTTTGGTCGTAGAAAGACAGTATACCAAATTACATGATCCAGCTGTCTGGTGCTCACTCATACATTTTAGACCTCTTTACAGAAAAAAAAGAGAAAAAAAAGAAACCCTCTATCAAATCCGAAACCTAAATTTCCATCAGCTGCAATCAAGAAGTTTGTCCATACCATGACTAAAAAGTCATAGCACTTTTAACAATTATGACATAATTGTATTTTTATTCTATTTTTTTTTTTCAGTCACCCTTGGGAGAAAGTCGTTGAGGCAGCATGGCGTAAATACCCAAATCCTATGAACCCTGCAGTGACTGGAATCGATGTAGTTGACAGAGAAGTTTCCGATGGTGTACTTTTAACCAAACGTATTGTCGCTTCTAAATGGGGCCTACCAGGATGGGCACTCAGTGTAAGTAAACAGGTCACCTACTTTTTTCATAATTTTTTTTAACAAAGACAAGTATGTGCCAGGAGTGTCTTTGTAAGCAGTCCTAGATAGGGGCCTGACAGTTTGTCCAAAGACTAAATTGGTCCAAATTCTCATTTTGCTGAAGAGTTAAATGTGTCGGGAAAACAATGTCCCAAAATAACAAATCAGTCCTGTTATTTGTTCGGGCAAAGTCAAAACATGTCCATTTTATGGATATTTTACTTTACCTGCCTCAAATTTTATCCAAAATGAACAATTTGAGAAGGGATTTGTGCAAATTAACGATAGTAAAAATATTCCCACGGTCAAATTTCAAAGCAATAAATCTCTTCCCTTTCCTCAATTTAATTAATTTGAAAGAAAACTTATCAATTTTTTATGATAAGGTTACATTTATTTTAATTGATCTCATATAGGAAGCGTGAAAAAAAATTGTCCATAAACACAAAAAAAAACACTAACCATTGAGTCTGTTACATTTTCCATTTACAATTTCCATTAAAATGGACATTTATAAGGAAAATCTTCAGACATTTTGATACAGGTGATAATTTTTTATAGATTAGCTTCATTCTACCTCTTGCGTCTTTTTTGACTCATAGAAATAAGATTGTGTTTGGGACAAATGGCTTCTCGTTCGAAACATCCTTGTAATCACTGTGAATCGTATGAATCGGGGCTCTATTTGGAGACTTTTCTTTGTTTATAACTGACCCCTTCTTGACTATGCTAGTAACAATGTTGGAAGAAGGAAATAAAGCAGGTATCTAAGTATGAAGTTTAATTGAAAGCTTGGTCGGTTGCCAGCAAAATTTCATATCTGTTCAAATATTTAAAATAGAACCAGTTCATCTGAAGGTCGAGTTAGTCAATTACAAAGAAATTATTTATGAACGGTTCTTTCAGTTAAGATAAGTAATACAAAATGTTGAAATGAATTTGTTTGGATTTTGACTCGGTGATACGGAAGAATTACAATCATCATATCAGTCATTCTATCAATCGTTCTATCAGTCTAGACACTTTGGCTCTGTAATTTATCAAGATTCTATGACATCTATGAATAAAATTACCAGTCAAAACTTGAATTTTTTTTTAATCTTTTCCATCTGATCCTTTTTATCTGATTTTTTTCTTTAATTTTATAGAGAATCGTCTGTTTTTTCATCTGTACTACTGTTTGAAGCGTTCTATTTCTCTGTAAAATCAATGAATTAGAACAAATAGATAATTGCTTATACTTATCTTGTTTCAGATTGTTGGACCAGTAAGTATTTTTTATGCAAGAGAGTATTCGGCAGTAAACCCAGCTGAAAGGACTATGGAATTAAAAACAAGAAATGTAAGTTTCTCAATTCTACAAGAATTACTTGTTCCTACATGCTCAGCGCCGGATTTAGGCACGGGCAACATGGGCCGTGGCCCAGGGCGGCAGATTTCTGGGGGGCGGCAAATTTTTCACGGCAATTTTTTTTTTTTTTTTTTTTTTTTTAAATGGGTGCTGTCGCAAGTGCAGCTTCGAAATTGGAACAGCTGACACGATGGTAGACGAGTAAAGAATATGCAAAGACTCAGAATTTTAAATTGCAGTGGCCACTTGAGGGCGCGGGGCGGGCGGCTCGTTGACGGTGCCAGCGGCCGGCGCATCATTTCGTAGCCTTGCGTTTCATCTGATTCAGGCTTGTTGCTGATTATTTTCTTGCCGAAAACAACTGCATTGTTATCACCACTAAAATCAAAGTCATTTCGGGTAAAAATATTGGGAAATCTCTCTAAAAATCACGTAATTTTGCACCTTAAGAAGGTAAAAATCACGAAAATTTCCAGTAGGCTGATTCTCCCTTTCTATCTCGTACGAGAGGACACGAGATAGACGAGATAAACAACTCTATCTCATGCAAAGAGATAGGGCGAGACGACTCGGAGCAATACCATCTAAACATACCGTAGCTCGGGGTTTGAGGTTATGTGATTAGGTTGCCAACTTTTACACGGGCTTTTATGGGGGAAAGAGGAATTTTTGCGGTTTTTTTTTTAGTTTTTACTAATTTTTCGGCTGTAATAACCAGATTTACTTGGTCAGGGCACTTTCCTGGATGTTCCAGAGCGTTTCCGCGAAAAAACACTTTTTTCACAAAATTACGCGTAACACCAAAGGGTCCCCCCTTTCACATCGACCCAAAGTAAGCAAGGGTCCCCCCTTTGGTGATACATATTTTGGTGTGTAATTTTGCGGAAAAAGTGGTTTTTCACAGAAACGCTCTAGAACATCCAAGGAAGTGCCCTGGTCAAGTACACGTGGTTTTCACAGTCGAAAAATTAGTAAAAACTAGAAAAAACCGCAAAAATTCCTCTTTCCCCCATAAGAGCCAGTGTAAAAGTTGGCAACCTAATCACATAACCTCAAACCCTCGAGCTACGGTGTGTTTAGAGGGTATTGCTCGGAGTCATCTCGTCTCGTCTCGTAAAATGAGCAGAATCAACCCTCAGACCCCCTCTTAGCTGGGCAGGGTTGCAAAATTTCCCGATTGAGCAATACGTGGATCGCTTGAAAATATAGGGAAATTTCTCTAAAAATCACGAAATTTTGCACCTTTAAGAGGTAAAAATTACAAAAATTTCCGGTGGTGGACCTCGAGACCCTCCCCAGCTGGGCAGAGTTGCAAAATTGCTCGCTCGAGCAAAATGTGGATTGCGTGAAAGTGAGGAAATTTGTCATTTTTTTTTTTTTTTTTTTTTTTTTTTTTTTTTTTTTTTTTTTTTTTTTTTTTTATGGCTACCTACAAGTTTTGTTTTACAGAAAATGTCTCAATTTTTCACAAATATCGGTAAATTTGCGTACCCACAGTGTTTAAATGTTAAAATAAGAAAACAAAAATAAAGTTATCACTTCCCAAATTTTTGTGAGGAAATTTTTCGAAAATCCTGTGAGGAAAAAGTCCCGAATCGCGTGAAACCCCCGGCGTTTCGGAAAATTTTGCACCCCTGTAGCGGGGCGGCAAATAGTCAAATGGCCCATGGGCGGCAAATGTGTAAATCCGGCGCTGTACATGCTTGCAGAAACCAATGGTGGAAAAATATTCCAATCCAACATGTGTTCTAATAATTTGTGAAAAAAAAAAAAGAAAAAAAAATGCTTGCCTCACTTTCCAACTGTGAATATTCAAGCTCAATGAAAGTTAAATCCAACTTTTATATGAATGCCTCAGAGCTCATAGAAAACTCGGGCCCCTTTAGCCCCCCCCCCCTCTCTAGAGTCCTTGCATTTAGGAATCCGGGCCAAAGAAATAGGAGACAATGGTGTAAACAAAACTCAAGCGTAACCAATGCCTTCATGCGCAACTTTAACCAAAAATCAATGTTTTTCAAGAAAGATTGCTACATTTACAGGAGCTAATGGAGAGTGTTAAGAAGGCCCCAATGGGCTGATTGTTTATTCTTATGTTAAACCGATAGTAAAGACCGTCTATGAGTGACGCTATTGGTCGAGCAGTGTGGGACTTCGCCGTTGCTGTGGTCACCATAGTTAAATTGCCCGTTAGCTTTATAATACCACTGTGAATGGGACTGTTAACTATGGTTACCATAGTAATAGTGAAGTCTCACAATGCTCTACCAATAGCATCACTCGTAGACAGTCTTTACTATCGGTTAAACGTAGAAGTAAACAATCTGCCCGCTAGGCCCTTTTCAAGTCTTTTTAGTGCCAAATTTTGGAGTTTTTATCAACAATTTTTAGGGGCCAGCTGACTTTCCTAGGTTTTCGATATTTGTTTTACTTTTTTATCTCATTGCCAGTGTTCTTAGTTGGCAAAATGTCTTAGGGGCCATCTTGACTGGAGGCTCAATTTTTAAGGGGATAAGGGGCCAAAAATTTTGCGGCTTCTTAAGTTGGCTTATTAAACTATAAACCAAATCATTGCTTTATTTGCATGTTGCGCTTTGAAAAATGCATTTTCTATCGATTAATTTTCCTGCAACCAAAGAGAAGACTGGGTGATTGTGCTGCATACTAATTAGGTATGAGACAAAAAAAATTTTAAAAAAAAATGCTAGTTTCCCTGGTCACTGGTAGTTCTTTTATCTCAGTCGCTGCAACTCAGTTACTGAGAGGCGAGAACAAATTATGAGGTAAAGCAAAAAAAAAGAAGGAAAGAAAAAAGTAGAAAATATAAATCATAGTTAAAAAAGTCAAATTAAAAAAGAAATTTGTTGAAAAGCTTGGGGCCAACTTCGACTGTAGCTCGCTTTTCTTTGGGACCTTTTGCAGTGTTTTAGGCACTTTTTTCAAATAGCCCCTATGAAATAAGAACACTCATTACAGCAAGTACTTTTTTAAAGCTCTCTTCTAAAATTCTAAACCTCTAAACTTTCATTCTAATCCTCAAGTTTTATATTAATCCTTGTGTAATTCTATGTTCTAATTTAGTTAACTTTTGGGTCCATGATTGCGGTTGATGAGACTGTCAGATATGAATCGGATCCAGATGATCCATCAAAAACAAAATTAAGTCAAGAAGCTGTTGTAACAGTTCAAGGAATCCCACTGTGTAGTTACGTTGAAAATTTACTGACAAGTAAAATTTCGCACAATGCTTGCAAGGTAAATACTTCTGCAGACCGATTGTACGTGTTTTAGTGATAAGCGCCAGGAAAAATCCTGGCAGATTTTTGAGAATATTCCGGATCAGGGAATTTACTTGGTTTTTTCAATGGTTTTTTTTTAATTATCATTTTCAATGGATCTTTCAATTGATTTTCAAAGTCCGTGTCAAGTTGCAGCTGTGACATCTATCGGAATGCACTTTGCTGTATTGTAACCTCTCTGCTGGAAAAAATGTATTCTCAAAAAATTGAGTAAAATCCTTTTACGGGAATATTCCAGATGAATAAATACCTGGGAATAAACCAACACCAATGTGTACTAAGGCTCCCAAAAGAATCTTCCACGTCACGGCAAGAAGGGAAATATTTTGACCCTCTCCAATGCAAGAAAGACGGCAGAGGTGATTTGTGAATCGGCCCTTGGCTCATATTGAGATAACAACATCCGTAGCACTCCGACTCAATGTCTCCGCCCTCCTCCCAATCATTTGGCAGTGAAACGATATCTCTCACTGCTCGAGCAGTAGAGTGTGTGTAAGAAAATTTCACCTCTTACGTTGGTATGGAAGATTCTTTTGGGAGCCTTAGTACACCAATTAAAATTTTATTTCTGAAATGGAAATTTATTCATTTAGTTGAGTAATTTGTGTATCAAATGCATCGAAAATATAATGCCTACAGAAGCATTTATTTGTTTACTTATTTAAAAAATTGGAAGAAGGGACAACAATCATATGAATGGTCAAAAATTGGATTGGTGATAAATAATCAGAAACAGAGACAAATAGAGACCGTGCACTCCCTATTCTTCCCGTGGTTGCGCGCGGTATCCACTTTTCGTGAACTACTTTTGTCGGGACTCATCGGCCTCAACAATCAACCTTCGCCTAATGTTGGATGGTGAGCTCAACAAAAGGCTGTGATTGGTCCGCGATCCCAGAAATGGAAACAGGTTTTGCTTGGCAGATGCAAACTACGCGCTCATCAGTCAACAATAGGCGAATGTTGGCTGTTGTTTCGATGAGTTCCGACCAAAATTGAACGAGTAAAGTAGACACCGCGTGCTGGCATAGTGCAAGGTCTCTATTTGTCTCTGATCAGAAATGATCAGATAACCATAAAATACCAAATTACCAAATTACTGAAAAATTCCTAAGACTGTAACGGTTTGTCAGGGGCTGGTGTAGTTTATCGTAGTTTTCGTAGAGTAGGTAACGGATTGGTTAAGTAATAAGAACGAACTTCTGTTTAACATTAAAATTACACTTTCATTCCCGATTAACATACGAAACTTTTGACTAAATCCTCCCTAAATTCCTGAATTCTCCCTTTTATCTATAATATGATATGACCCTTACTTCCGAATCCTGTAATTAATCCTCCATGCAACTACCCATTAACCTAATCTCCCGCTTAAGACTTCCCTGAATTCTGATAAGACTTCAGCTTAAGACTTGGACTCCTCTCATGTTGGGCAGACTCCGATGGCAATCACTGGAAAGATGCCATTGCTACCGTTTACACTGCTTATATCGAATGCGCTCATTGACCCGGCCGCCACAGTTTGATCTCGCGCTGGCTTGAAGCCAAAACCCAACCTCAGTGCATTAAAGCTAATGCACGAGTGAAACATAAACACGGTGCAAGAACCGCACTTTCTGATGAACGGACCTCTTTTTACCAGCATGATCCACCTTGAGAATCCACATAACAACACGAATCTAAGATTTCCCAAAATTCGCGAAGAATGCGAATTCTTGCTACCCTAAGTGACATCTCCACCGCTGATTCCACGACAATACCAACTGACAATTACCCACTAATATGCAGATAAATTATTTTGGTAGAGGTCTGCACCACTCCCCTCTAATTCCTCTGGATCTGCAGGCTGATTTTGCTCCTTTGAACGACACGAAACAAGAAAGCGTAAATTGATTAATCCCATTGATTTAAACGGCGTCGTGTGACTTTGTAAGTAAGATTTGGAGTCGTTAAAGCCGTTCGCTTCAGACCGAAGACTCTAAGTTTTGTTTTCAAAGTTACGTGATGCCGTTTAAATGTGAAAAGGATTAATCAATTTCTCCCATCTTGTCCAAAAGAGTGGAATCAGCCTACTGCTTGTAGTTTTGGGTTTAAACTTTTGAGTTACGACAGAAAATATCTCAAAACATCATGCTTGGTTCCTGAGATTGAAGATAGTTATTTTATGTTGATTGCTGTAGAACTATAGGGATCAATCTTTTTCTGCTTGTGCACGTTTCTGATATTATACCCAATATTTGTGCCTTAATATTGTGTTTATATATTTCAGGGTCGTCAAGCAATTGAATGGGTAATAGATAAAATTGAGACTGAAGTGAAGGACTTCAAAAATTCAGCTGTCAAAAACACTGATGAAATTTTAATGAATACTAAAAAATCAATAGGAGAAATAACAACTGCAGCCAAAAAATCACTCGATGATCTTCACATAGGAAAAGTGCAACCGAATAAAAGTTTTCCAGAACTCTAAAATTATTATCACTAATTTGTTTTTTTATTTATTTATTCTCATGAACGTGCGATGGAATCAGTTTTTCTCAAGAATTACGTCTCTAAACTTTCTCTATGTACCTCCATGTTTCGTCCAAGCTGGATAACTTTTGTAACATAAGTACTGTGTTTTGTGATAAATCCATTATGTACTTTCCCATTTCAGCTGATTTTCGTGAACTTTTTGTACCCCTCTGCTTCCGAATTGGTGTTTGGTTTGTTAATCTATCTGTTGCGTTTCTTTTTCAACTGTGCGTAAAACGTGTATTATTGGAAAGAAAGCTCGGAATTCCTTTGACCGTTTTTCCTTCAAGTTCTGGTGCTCGTTTTGTAGAATTTGAACATGTTCTCCTGACAAGAATTCTATCCTTGTCATTGAGTTTGTCAAGTTCGGATGATGTCTGTGATTTCGAATTCTGCTAATTCTAATTTTTAACTTTATATTTTGGTGTATTTGATTCTTCTTATCATATTTCTTGCAAAGCAATTAGTCATTTTACAAAGTGATTAAAAAGAATGTTTTTCAACCTTATTTTGCATTTTTTTTTCCCCCCTATTAACACGTCTGTTACATGTTTCTTCCATCTTATCCTATGTTGAGGTCCGGATAATTTTAATAAGCCAATCAGATGCAAATAATTTTAACAGAGTTGTTGGAATTCTAAATGATTTTATTCAACCGTTTGATTTTTGTTGTATTTCTAGGTAAATATGACCCTTTTCAATTTCATGGCATGGTTCTAATTTTTTTTTTTTTTTTTTTTTTTTTTTTTTTTTTTTTTATAGTGATTCTATTCTAAATGCTTGAAACATTTAATCATCAGAACTTCCTAAAGATTAAGGATTTCAACTAACTATTGAAAAACAACTCCATTGATGGCAATTACAATGCATCTCTTTAAAAAAAAAAAAAAAAAAATCCAAGAGATAATGAGAAAACAGAAAAGAAACTTCAAAAGCATCATGATTCCGGAGTCAAAACTATGGAGCAGTAGTTTTGGCCAACATTTAGTGGCCACATTGGGAAAGACAATTAATAAGTAGGTAGACACGGTTATAAAATTTATTTTTGTTTATTTTATTTTATTTTTTTTAAAAAAAAACAACTCGTTTATTAAAAAAATACGGTTTAAAAATAGGTAGGCGTACCATGCAATAAAGAGTTAAAAATACAATAATACTGACTGATATATTAAATATTGATTGTTTAAACGTTGACCTTTTCTCTATAAGGAGAAAAAAACCAAGCAAATGACTAACAAGTGTTTTCAAAATTTGATCATTGATGATAATTGTTTACCTATAGTAAAATTTTAATAATCTCAAGAGAGACACTGTAAAATTGATCTCAAAAATTAGAGCACCGAAAAATTAAGAAAAAAATACATTATTCACCCATGTAAAAAGCACACTTTTCCCCCTGGTATCTCATTCTGCAAGATGGGGTGCAACCTGCCACACTACATTCCACAACTTGCTCCATGGATGGTAGGAATGAATTCTTTGGATACAACACTATAGCAGTTGACAGGTCCTGATAGGATTAGGAAAGGATAGGCAGCCTGCCTTGCTTTGAAATTTTGCTTCGATAGGACCACAGTCACACGGAAAAAAAGATTAGTGAAAATAACCATACGGATACCTGATTTTGGCACCTGCTAGATGTTATGGTAAACTTGAACAGAAGTATGGTACATTTACCGATACTTTGAGTAAATTCGACATGCAATCAGGTAACATCACCTAGTACCTAGTCAAAACATAGCATACTTCTGGTTAACATTACCATAACATCTAGCAGGTGCCAAAATCAGGTATCCGTATGGTTATTTTCACCGCAGTTTTTTTTCCGTGCAGGTTGAAAATACTTGTCATAAGCAGTGAAAGAAAACAACACTTTTTTTCTTATTCTCTTAAACTCAAAAATTTGAGGTTTGTCCAGTAGACTGGAAAATACGGTACAAGTTATAAAGTTTAGTTGCCCAAACCATTCCGGTTGCAATCTTGTGATTCAAAGAAAAAACTACGAAATAAGTGTTTCATCAAGGAAAAACAAGTAAAAACTAGGAATCCACTTCTGATGCTTGCCTCTCCTTCTTTAATAAACAAAAAATCAGCCAGAGGCTGTATTTTTTTCCCTGCTCTTTACGAAACAGCTTCCATAAAAAATAAAGAGGACAAAGTTAAAGTAGAAAAATTAGTGGCACCATAAAATATTACAGAGTGAAATGAACAATAATTACTATGTACCATAATAAACCAAGTAGGCAGCTTTAAACAATTGAATGGCCCAGAAATTTTTTTTTGTTTTAAATCACTTTATTAGAGAGGCAATTAAAACAAAGGGTCTGTAAAATATTTCCAAAAATCAACGCAACAGAATAACTTGGTAAAATCAGTTTTCATGAGAGGCACAACATGTGAAGAATAAAAATTTGCGTTAAACTATGTATCTACCTTCATTTCAAAAGGCACGTTGAGAGATAAGTGAAAATAAAAAAGTGCTTTGACCAAAAAAAATAACAAAAACTAATCCTTTTTTGATTAGGAACTGCACAACATCATATTGTGATTTGTTAGATAGAACAAAGAGGAAACAGGAGATGATTATGATTGTTTCTGCACTTTTTCAGTGCTGCCGTTCTTGTATAATTAATGGCATTTTTCAATCCACCGATGATTCCACCGGTTGAGAAAAGATTACACAGTTCACTAACTAGGGGAAGGCAAAGGTGGGCCCGCTCCAAATGGAACGGGACTTGCGCGAAAACATAGTCCTTGGGGTCCTAATGAACGGACTCAAAGCACTTTTTGTGAATGGGCCCCAGAATTTGCAAAATTTTGATTTTAAAATGAGCCCCAGGGACGGCGGATCGTTATGTAGCCGAGAATCAGACTCGCGCTCTCAAGCGAAGTCGTGGCGCAACGACAGCGTAGTGGACTCCGATTTGCATGGTCCCGAGCTCGATTCCTGCTGGCGGCGCTAATTTTTTCACGACAGTTGTGCTCATATTTCTTTGCCATGTTTTTATATTTCTTTCTTGTTGCTTGTTTGTATTTTAGTTATGTTTTTTTTTTTTTTTTTTTTTTTTTTTTTTTAAGACCGTTTGAATCGAATTATTCCACCTCTTTTTATCCTGCATGCATCAGGTATTACTACACTGTGCTTGTATATAAAAGTTAAGAAAATATTGGAAAAGAAAAACAACAGCACTTGACAAAAAAGACGGAAAAAGAAAGTTTCGTTGATCAATTTCCATTCGTCTTTTTGATTTTCTACTATTTTCTTAACTTTTACATACAAGCACAGTGAAGTAACTGCGTATACAGCACGAAAATAAGTGGAATAATTCGATTCAAACAGTATTAAAAAAACAAAAACAAAACAAAATAAGACAAGCCAAACAGCAAACAAGCAACAAGAAAGAAACATAAAAACATGGCAAAGAAAGATGAGCACAACGTCGTGAAAAATTTTGCGCCGCCAGCAGGAATCGAACTCGGGACCATGCAAACTGGAGTCCACTACGCTGTCGTTGCGCCACGACTTCGCTTGAGAGTGTGGGTCTGATTCTCGGCTACATAACGATCCGCCGTCCCTGGGGCTCATTTTAAAATCAAAATTTTGCAAATTCTGGGGCCCATTCACAAAAAGTGCTTTGAGTCCGTTCATTAGGACCCCAAGGACTATGTTTTCGCGCAAGTCCCGTTCCATTTGGAGCGGGCCCACCTTTGCCTTCCCCTTGTAAGAGTATGACTGCGATGCTCGAAAATACACTGATCTGTAATCTTTTCTCGATTGATGGAATCGCCGTTAAATTATTTTAATATACACAAGTTTTTCAAAGTCATCGATGACCCTACTGGTTGAGAAAAGATAGCAGATGCGAGTATTATCATGCATTAAAGTCATACACATAACTGAACGAAGTAATCTTTTCTCAAGCAGTGGGTGGAGGAATCATCGGTGAATTGAAAAATGCCATTCCATATACACGGAACAGCAGCTCTGATCCTTGTACAGCTTGAAAAAGCCAACTACAAAGAAGTTTTGAATGCTAGAAAGAACTGATTTCTAAGATTAAAAAAAAAAAAAAAAAAAAAAAATATTTCAATTTTTTGGAATGCTTGAACCAAAATCGAATAAGAAATTACAAAAAAAAAAAAAAAAAGATGAAAATAACCAATTACTAACATACATTTTTAAAATTAATCATCATAATCAATTGAACATCTATTCCAAAAGAAGTTTCAAATCCGTTACATAAAAAACAAATTTCATTTCGTTCGGACCATTGATAGCGAACATCTAGTCTAAAAGATCCTCAACGAAATGAAATTAAATCTAGAGAGCCAATCATTTTCAAAATGTAAATTAAGTCTTAAAAATAGAACAGTAAATAATAGGAGATGAGAAAATACAGATCAAGAGGAGAGTTAAGGTTTGGTGAAACAAAGAGTTGGCACCAGAAAGAAAGATAAGGAAAAGCCAACCCCAGATTTTGATAATACCAATCATGTTGATAAAAAAAAAAAAAAAAAAAAAAACTAAAAAAAAAAAACAATGCTCAAAGCTGACCAGAGCCATGTGGAACCAACGAAGGTCAAACAGGGGAGTGATTATGCGCCATTGCATTAATTCACTACTCCGCACACGTTATTTTTATGGGTGGTGTTTATCTTTCGAGAAGCTATTCTGATAGAAACCCTTTAATCTCTACAATGTGCGCTCAGTAGCTGAGGAGTCATCCGTGAATTTTCTTAAGAGATGTAATGGTTTTCTATTGGAATGAAATCAACAAAGACAAATTACCCACAAGTATGCCAGGCACTCCATACTACAAGTAATAGATTAAATTGGGAACTAGGTCGACACGAATAAAAACCTCCGAGCACTCCATATTGTTATGATACAATCATCCACTATCACGCCCCTGGATTTATAATGGTTTGAGAACCTATGTTACTAAATCCGTATTGTTAAGTCAAAAATTATGAGCTCAGACTTGAGTTTTTATGAACCCGAAGAAAGAGAAAATTAAGATTTTGACTCAAATTAGCCTCACTTTGGTGCGCTATTTCTTTGGATTAAGTCAATATTAAGTTGTTAGCAATAAAGCTACTCACACACCAGAACCGTTTGTTCTACATTAAAGACTTATGGAGCGTTTTTTTATTCACTGGTGCACTGTTTTAAGAATTTACTTGCATTCGCAAAGAGCTGCATCAGACAGTTTTCTTAGTTGCAGAGTATAACACATGGTGCTGCTCCAGTGCATCGGAGCAGAGGAATGATGTGTTCAAGTGATAACAGTACAGAAGAGCTTGTGGAGCTGCTCAGGTGAAGCTCCAAACAGCACTGCGTCAACGGTGAAAATGCATTCCGGTGAATAAAAAATGCGCCTCAACAGATTCCATTTTGGTGTAAAATATTAAAAGGTAAGGTAAATTTCTTTCCATTCAAACATTTCAAAAATTCCTCACACAGTTGAGGAGTACTGTGGTAAAAAGGCAGATAAAACAGAAAGTGTGCTCGTATTTGAAAGGTATTATTGTGTGAAAATGAAGTGTTGGATTGGGCTCTCTGAATTGTCTGATGATTGGACTTAAACTCAAATTGTTAGATAGTAAAGGAAACCCAATTTTTCTCATCAGAATATCATGAAAAACATTTTTAAAAAAATACTTCTGAGCACAAGCACACCTTCTTGTTTTGTCCGCCCTTTTAACCAAGGACTCCTCAATCACTTGTCTCATTTGAAAATTTTTTCCACAATGCATGAACTTGTAAATAAGGTCTGAGTAAAGGTGAGATTGTTCTTTCTTGTTTTGAGCAGTGCAAAAAAGTTAGATGAAATTAGTGAGACAAAACGTTAATGCATACATACTGTGAAAAGGCAGCGGTAAAATTTTGATAAAACAAGAACTCCACAACAAATAAATTGAAGAATTTTTTGGAAACTATGATAAGAATCATAAGATACTGTGAAAAAAATTCATGATCAATGCCTACAAATTTTTTAATTTCTACCATTCAAGATTAGAATCTGATTAATCAATATGTTGTTTGGCAAGGGTGCGCAGAAGAAGATGGCTACCGCAACACCAGGCAGAGGCTCTGCGGTTGGGCTTATGATTATACCAGTTATTACACGGAGGAGGTACAGCTGAGTAAAAACGGCCCAGGTCAACTATAAAAGACAGGATAGCGGAAAAAGAGGAAAATTAACCATGAAACAAAATAAATGGGTTAGAGCTATGGATACCTGACAAGACCGATGATCCACCAAGCTTAGAGCTTGTTTCCGAGGTGTAGGCGGAGCTCACCAATAATCTTTGGCGAATTTTCAATTTTCCTTCCTTGAGATCAAAAGATATCTTGCCTGAGACTTTAACTTTCTAATTTTTAAGCGTTTATTTGTGAAAAGCTAGGGCTTTAATTCATTTTTATTCATTTCCAACTAGCAATAACGTTGGAAAAATCTCAAAGATTATCAGTTGAGCTCTCCGCCTCCTCTTCTGAGTTGAGCTCTAGTATTTCCATTGATTTAGAGCAACAGTGCTGATCACACCATTGAAATGTCACTTAAGGTGATTCCATGTCATGTGACCAAGGTGATTGATTAGTTAATCGATTAATGATAATTTGCCGGATTTTATGGAGTTTTTTTAAAATAAGAGAATTGTTGGCACCTGTAGGTAGATCTAACGAAGATATCTGCAAAGTTTGGACGCTCAAACCCCCAAAATAAGAATGTAACTAAGGGATGTCCCACTATCATAGTGCGATACCAGAGATCGAGCAGCAATTGTTCGAATTCCCATTTGCGGATTCGAGCATCCAAACTTTGCAGATATCTTTCTTAAATCTACCTGCAGGTGCTGACGATCCTTGTTTTATAAAACACTCCATAAAATTTAGTAAATGACAATAAATTGATCAACAGATTGATCACCTTGGTCACGTGACATGGAATCACCTTAAAATTGAGATTTGGTTGATACTCAAGCTCAAACTTTCGAGACCATTTTTACAACAAGCTTCAGATTTTAAATTATTCTGGCCATGTTCATCACAATTAAAATTTGTGTTCCCATAATTTTGTAATAGTTTAGTACTTGTAGTTTAATGCAATGTTTGATTGGCGATTTTCAAACCAGAGAGCCCTCAGCTTGAATAAAGATTGGTCCAGACTGTCCTTTCATTAGTCTTGGAAATTGACAAAATAGGAATTAGATTGTTGGTTTGCAACAACATGCCTGACACAGATTAAGCAAATAAATGGAGCATGATGAAGAACAGTATAAATGGGTGACCAAACCCTGTCACCCAATAAAACATGCTTGATGGATAAAAAATAATTTTGACGCACGATTTGAAATGTTTTTCTTAGTTTTTGGACGTAAAACTAAATTTTTCTCTCACATTTTAACTGAAGTGTAATTCTATGGTGACAGGACTTTTCACTAACACCGAAAAGTTGAAGAAATTGCATCATAAATACATCTAAAGCTACCAAAGAAATAGATATTCCTGTTAGAGGTGTTCATTTCTGCAAATTCTACAGTTACAAACTGTTTTAATGAATCTTTGAACATTATATAGCTTTTTATTGGTCGAAACAGGCAGAATGAACATAGTCATTTCTTTTGACTCCTCAAAAGCAGAGTGATTTCAATGTATCATTAAGACTGTTTGTTTCTGTTGAACTTTCTAAATGTAACTTTTTTGATAAAAACTTTCATTCGTTTGGCAGCTTTAAACGTTTTTATGATGCGAATTCTATGACAATTAATGGTGTCGGCAAAAACTCCAGTTACTGTGAAGTTACCCTTATACTTACCATTTGTTTTGGGTGCAGTAAAAAACCAGAGATCTAGATAAAAATTTAAACATTGAGGATGAAAGATAATCGAAGCAGTAACTAAAACGATGGATCATAAAACAAGAGAACTGCTTCATACTTCAAATGCATCAACTGATTACATAATTGAGGCATTTTTCGGTAAATGGGCGTATGGCGATTTACGCCCTTTTTTTGGAGAACTCGTTTTTGAAATCCTGACGATGTGACCTAACAGGTGATATAAAGTTATTCATATGTTGAACGGAAAATAACCACGAATCAATCGTTCGAATGGACCCACCTCGGCTGAATTCAGAAACTTATGGGCTACAGTGCCTCTTACGAGCGGTACTCGCAGCGGCTCGCGCTCGCGATATCTGTACTCACATCGCATATGTATCTGATATTGATAAGAGCTCAGTGGATATGTCAGTGTGTGTGTGGATATGTCAGTGTGTGTGTGTGTGGATATGTCAGTGTGTGGGTTTTTTTGCGTTTTTGGCTCCGTCTCCGATGACAACAATAAAACCCTCCTTTTTGGCCAAAAATGAGCCCAAAAGGGCCTTAATACCATCCCTCCTTCTAACGATTTCCTTTTCTTCAAGTTTGTGACCCAAATCTAACCCAAACAATACTTGTCGGATAGGCTGGGAGAGAAAAAAAACGTTTTTCGGTAAAAGGGCGTATAACGCTTCAACTTTGAACTTTCACTGCTCAACTAATTTTCACTCTAAAAACTTGAAATTAAATAGAGTTCTTATTGAATGTTTGTTCTACAAGTCAGTCTTTCAAATTTTGAAAAATCTGCAGTAGTCTCTAAGTTATAACGTTTTAAACTTTCAAACGCGTTTTTCTCGAAAGTCGTTTTTTCGCCATACGCCCATTTACCGAAAAATGCCTCAATTGTAAAATTAGGATTTTTGGAGAAGAACACGTCTGATGCATAAACACTCTTATTCCAGATACCGTCTCAAAAATTGAACGTATTTTGTTGAGGGTAACCCCATGTTACTGGATAGATATCATCCAAGTCAATAAAAATTACCTGATAAAAATGTCTTTGAGAAAGTTTTCAGTCCCCAAAGCTCCCCCCTTGGGAGTGCCCATGAGTGGTTAGTCACCTCACACTTGAAGACAAGCTATCATTTACTGGTCCACAACCAACTGTAAGCAACAGGCATTGTTAGTTTCAAATGCAAAAAAAAAAAACCATAAGAAATAAATTAAGAAAGTAAGTATTTGATGTTTGAATAATTAGGTTTGAGTAGTCACATGTAATGGCCGGACATAATTTGATTCTAAATCGATTTCGGGTTTATTTCTCTTACAGCAATAATTTACCATTCTGTCATTTTGAAACACCATGGGTCAAGTCAGGACCACTAGTCACATGTGAGCAATATAGTTTAGAGGCAACGTAAATTAATACAGGTAGATGCATAAGGTTACGGTGTATAGATACTCAGATCACATCACAAAAGAAGCTGTGATTGGTCAATTTACAAGGTCTAAATATTAACTACGCGGGGATTATTGGATGGATGACATTTCTCAGTTCAAGAATCAAGATAGCTGATTGGTGAAACGACTAATAATGCTAAACTATAATTTCCCGAGAGAAGAATATCTTGCACGAGGCTCAAATGGACTCATTTATACTAAAGGGACCTACTCGACTTTTAGATGCTGCCATTTTCACTTGACTTTGATATTAATATAAAATTAGACCTAGAGCAAAGAATTTCTCGAAACTTCCTGAAAACTTTGCTTTTCTACATTAAGTCTTGTTCCTGAAAATTACAAGTAATTTTATCAACCAGATTATTTTTAAGGTAATTAAGAAGTCAAGATTAAATGGCAATGTTGGAATGCTAGCAGGTCTGTTTAGTATAAATGTGTCCAAATAGGCTACTGCATCTACCTGTATTAATCTACCTTGGGTTAGAGGAAAATTAGGATACAGTTACAAGTGACCAGCATAGCAGTTAACGTGTTTCAAGGAAGGGAACCGCTTTCCCTTACACAAGTGGCAAACTTTTTTTCAATTATGTTAAAACCAGCGTGGCCAGATTATAGACTAAAGAATGCCTACATATTCAATATAGATCTACCATCATTACAGTAGAATCTGGCAATGCTACTTATTACTCTAAATTCAGTATCCTTCGAAGGATGCACGCCATCAACAGCATTTTGGTGAAAAGATTTCTTGCATGATACCAACTCAACAATGACAAATGAGTTTTAACAGACATAATAGGAGAGGAGATTACTGAGTGAATCTAAGGCAAAAATTAATACCCCTACGAAAATAAAAATTCAGGTAAGATAAAATCTCTCGTAAGAATGATATTGACTTTAAGTTAAATACTAGTGTCTATTTTTGAACCAATCTTGATGAGAACTCACAGAAGAAGTTCCATCCCTGAATCCAAAAAAAACATGTTGGCACTCAACATCTCTCAAAAAATTGCAAATTTTAACCAAATGAGGGTTGAGAAGAATGGTCAAACAGATAGGTATTTACAATATAATTCTTTAGATTGAAAGGTTTTGATTGAATTAGGATGATAAAATTGCAAGGAAAAGGATGACAAATTCAACTCTATCAATTAAAAAGAGCATAGCACATCCTTTGTTATCTAGATAAAATGTCATAAAAAGATCTGAAAAGGGTACACTGTTTAAATCCCTATCCTCCACCCCTAACCAAGAAAGATGTTCCAACCAAAAAAAACTAATGTTCTTTTCTTTTTTCCACGTGTGATGCAATCTCAAATCTTGCCAAGGATTCTCTAGAAGTTTCCTAACTAATGACAATTAAAAGAGTTGTGCAGTAATATAAATCAAAGGTGCAAGTTATTAAAATGTAGAGTAAAACTAGCAATCTTTCGAAGAGGTTTATGCAAAAAGGTGACCCTGCCCTGGCAGACAATTCACCTCTACACTAGGCTCCACTTGACCACTGAGAGATATAGATAATCTATAGTCGGCGAAATATAAGTTGAACAATTAAGAACCAGATAGATTTTTACTATGTTGCAATGAGGTGACAGTGGGGCTCTTAAGCACAAAACAAGACCTTTTTACATAAACTTCTTTCCGAGCTCCTGAAATATTCCCAATCTCCAGTTAACAAATGAAGTTGGTACTATCGACGAATTAAAGATTGTCGCAAGATTTTCATGAGTTAAGTTTCGCCGTGAAACTTGAAAACTTTGTTTGATCCCCCCCCCCCAAATACCGCTCAAGGGACTGTTGGAGGCTCCCTATCTAACTTTTTCGTTTCAAATCATTCGGTGCAGTAGTTTTCCAGAAAAATGCCCTATCCGGGTGATCTGGTACACTCTATACAATATTTCCATCAATGGACTCAAAGCTACCACTGCCGCAGTAATGCGTGTGAGTGTGGGACTGATTTGCAACGGCTCTCCCACCCCACTCACACTGGCCCTTCGCCTGCAAGGTGCGTGAGGAGTATGGGGAGTTGCCGAACCGGAATCTCGAAGGCGGAACTTAGCTCGTGAAAATCTCGCGACAATCTTTAATTTGTCGATGGTACATTACATGCGTGGGGACGAGACAAGAGATCAGTAAAACAGCTGCTCTATAGCACAAAACTTTACCTTGATTACGTTGAGAGACAAATAAAATTTAAATAAAGTATCACGATTCAGTTAGTTCCAATCACCATGGCATAACGATGGGTAACCACTGCCAATTTGTTTAAAAATTAATCAAAATACCTATGCTTTTGTAACATTAGACTCAATTTTCTGATGAATGAATTTTGAGAACAAGTCAATAATTAACAGGGAGGAAAAGCAAAAACCTTTGCATGAAATCAGAAAATAGAGACAAAACATTTTTTTTTTATTTTTCGTTTCTTCAGGGCCTGGAAGGTGTTTTTTTTTTTAATCAAATAATAATACTATTTTTCCACAAGGTTTTGGTCAAACCCATTGTCTGGGGTTTCTACCCTAAACACAAACAAATAAGAAAGGTGATCAAGATTGTCGATAAATATTCGTTAAGTAAATTATTTTTCAGTTTAAGTCAGTCTTAGTCCGTAAACTTGTTGCTGACTCCATTTCAAAGTGCTAGGATGCAATTCTAAGCATTATATTTAGTGAGCATTCTGGAACCGGCCATTTGATTGAATTATAAATTTAACACTGTTTTTTCGAGTCCACCGCGTACCTTAACGAGCCATCGATAAAGCGCTTTTTTTTTCAATTAATTCAAACTTAATGAAATCAATTGATCATTTACTTTATTGGCCCAATGTTATATTTTTTTAAACAGATCTATAGTTAACGACAGTTATTGATGGATCATTTACCTACTCGCACATTGTTAAACCGTTTGATACATACAGCTAGCTCTTCAGCTACCTTTATGAGTTATTGATCAAGAGCCCCGTTTAAAATTATTGATCTAAAACGCCAATTGTAAGTCTATAATCACCAATCAAATTACGATAGGAATCCATCAATCCATTTAAGTTGTAACAATTGGCTTAGCCAAGAAGTAAACAACTGGCCCATTGGAGGACTGAATTGACTCAAATAATTGAAATGATTGTAGAAATAGATTCAGTTTCATTAAAAGCAGAAAAATCAATACTTGCCGGAGGAAAATCTTTAAGATTAACCCTTTCCACTCGGGTGAAAAATTGCCTGTCATTAAATGACATGCAGTGCAGCCAAAAATGCTGCCAACCTAATATTTAGTTCCTCTAAGATGTCCGTAGAGCGCGCCACCAGCTGGAGAGGTCGGATCACGCCCGACATACGAGCTACGCGTCGCGAAGTTTTTTGTCGAACGAGGTCCGACATACGACTGGAACGGCAAATTCAAAATGTCGGACGAGATCCGACATACGAGTGGAAAGGGTTAAATGAATGCTGAATGAAATCTGAAGAGATTTAATCAATAGGTTCAAGTTTAAATTTCTTCAGGTTATATTATGCTTGATTGATGCACTGAGCTATATCCACCACATTGACACGTTTGCTACAAAGAACCTTCAGATCAATAAGGCCAGTTTCTTTTCCCATCTGATGTCCATCGAACCAGCAGGACCTATCCATCAAACCGTTTCTTTCCTGATCCATTTTCCTGATGGATTCCATCCGTGCTTTATGATGTTTTCAAACTGAGTTTTACATAATTCTACTAGGGAATCGACCCTCCAAGTTGCTGCAGCAAAACTTTGCAGCAGACCCTTTGACGAACAAAAACAACACGTCCTGTGAACCTATGTATGCATAAAATTAAAGAGGCACACTCTTAAAAAAGGAGGGTACATAACTAAATTCAAATAGTTGTAGACTATAAAGACCTGTAGCCTGTAGCAAACGTGTACAAAGAAAATTAGTATCAGGCAAAACTTGTGAGTGAAATACTAAGTAGATTCTATTGCATTAGACATAGTAAGATAAGAAGATAAATTACCAGAATTGACAGTGTAACGGGATTTGGTGCAAGTGCAGTAAGCTTCGATCACGCGAAGGATTTGCGCATCTTCTTCGTAAGACAGATCAACTGAAAACAGGTAAATTTTGAGTAAAAATAAGAAAAAGAATAAAAATAAAAACCCAGCCGGCACAGCTACTTGCTGTAGCTTGTTAAGCTTTTATTTCAAAGCGAACGACTGGGATTGTCAACGGTTTTTTGCCATTTTCTCAATGGATTTCCCTTTGCCATTATAAATAAGCCATTATTTGCCATTATTTTGTCTATAATAAATAAGCTAAAAAGGGACAAAATTGGGCTTTTGCTAACTTTTGCTACATTCGATTGAATATTTTATTCTTGAGTAAAAAACAGCTTCAGTTGAAGGCATTATGGCGGAGCTACACGGGTACCAAGAAAGCTTCCTATCTAATCTAACATTTTCCTCTGTGTGCTTAAATATACAGGGTGGTCCGAAAGTCCCGGAACGGCTTCATAACTTTTGAACGGCTGCAGATAAAAAAACCAAACTTAGGGGATGTTTATAACTTAATAGGAACTGCATTTTGGCGTACCCGAAAATTCCGGGGGGCACCCGTAAAGGGGGGTTTCACCCGCCAACTCAAAATTTTCAAATGGCAACCCCCATTTTGTGATACCTTGTTTGAAAGGGCGGAAAATTCTAAGACTTTTGGCGCAAACCAGAGGTCGATATCGTTTTTCGTCTTCGATATATCGATAGTCAAAGTTCGATTTCGACCCATTTTCAAAAAATCAGAACTCCCATTTGAAAAGTCGGACTTTCGAAAACTAGGAGTCAAAAATACTCTAAAAAGCAAGTACCTTTCAGAAAAAAATACAATTTTGATATTTGTCTAGTTTCGAAATCGGAATCGAAATTTGACAATGAGTAAAAATCCAAATTTGTCATTTGATATATCAAAAACCAAAAACGATATTGAACTGCGGTTTGCGCCAAAATGCTCAGTTTTGTGTGCCCTTTCAAGCGATGTATCACTCGATAGGGGTCGTGGCTCGGAATTTTTGAGATAGCCCCCTGAGGGGTCATTTTTTTAAAATAATTTCGGGGGGCTCTAAGACTAGACAAATATCAAAATTGTATTTTTTTCTGAAAAGTACTTGCTTTTTAGAGTATTTTTGACTCAAAATTTTCGAAAGTCCGACTTTTCAAACGGGAATTCTGATTTTTTGAAAATGGGTCGAAATCGAACTTTGACTATCGATATATCGAAGACAAAAAACGATATCGACCTCCGGTTTGCGCCAAAAGTCTTAGAATTTTATGCCTTTTCAAACAAGGTATCACAAAATGGGGGTTGCCATTTGAAAATTTTGAGTTGGGGGGTGAAACCCCCTTTTACGGGTGCCCCCCGGAATTTTCGGGTACGCCAAAAAGTAGTTCCTATTAAGTTATAAACATCCCCCAAGTTTGGTTTTTTTATCTGCAGCCGTTCAAAAGTTATGAAGCCGTCCCGGGACTTTCGGACCACCATGTGTAGAGAGAGAGAGAGAGAGAGAGAGAGAGAGAGAGAGAGAGAGAGAGAGAGAGAGAGAGAGAGAGAGAGAGAGAGAGAGAGATAAATTAAATAAAAATTTTCTGTGATACCTGCAGTTCAACCATCTTTGCTATTAATTGGCAGAGCTACACAGGTGTCACAGGGGACGAGATTCCTATCTAATTTGTCACTCACTCTATAGAAAACACACAGTGGAAAGCCTCAAAAGAGATAGGGGTCTCCCATGATACCTGCACAACTCCGCCATTACGCCTTAAACTTTAAAGTCATTTTGTGAGTCTGTGAGGGAACTACAAAATTTTATGATGTGCTCATTGTAATTTCCACTAGATTTTACTCAAGAATTCTCTACTCAACTGCATAAGGCAAAAGTTAGCGAGAGCCCTTTTAAGAGAAGAAAACTCCATCCATGATAATTGTAATACACATCATTGCAGCACCATTGTTTAATAGCTTTTCTTAAGTTATTGAGTTGGTTTTGAAAGTTTTTAGGGTCACCTTTCTTATTTTTGCTGTTTTTTACAAAATAAACTCAGACTTCATTCATTTGTATACCAAAACACCTAACAGCTCCATCAAAGAATGGATAATAATAGGTGAATAAATACATGCAAAAAAACTCCTTAATCAGAGATGAGTGTTTACCTAATTTTTTAGGGCTTCGAGGCGATTTTTCATCTCGTAACGACAGTGGGTTGTAAGGAGGTAAGGTCCGAAGGCATGTAATATTCCAAGAAGAGGCGGATTTACTTATGTTGGTGTTTTGTTTTATGGGAGTGATCTGTTCAGAGAAAAAAATAAACTAAATTAAAGAACAAAACTCAGATGAGAGAAAAACAGAGAGAAAACAGGGGCTTTCAGAGATGAAAAATATACGTTTTCAACTACAAAAAAGGAGTTACCAAGTATCTAATGTTGGAAAATAAAGGGAGAGTGAGCATTTTTTTTTTTTTTTTTTTTTTAAATTCCAATTGATAATTTTCCCCGCTGTCCTTTTTTTCTGGCTGCAAAATGAAAATGAAAGCTAATAGAGAATGTTGATTTTTTGCTCCTGCTTCTATCACTCCCTTTCCAATGAACAACCTCAAAATAGAAAATTAATTTGAATTCAAAAACAAAAGAAATCATTAGAAGAAGCAAAAATCAAAATTGACCAAGATTAGAACAGATATAATCTCTTGTGAATTTCTGAACTGTAACTATTCCGATGGAAGTCTTTTCTAAAATTAGCAGAAGATTTTTCCATTTCCGATCGGTCAGAGAATCACATTCTGTAGATATCAAGAGACGAAAGGGCACACACTTTTTCACTGTCTTTCAAAATATTCAGAAAATATATTAAAAAGAAAGAACTATGCAAAAACTAAGCAGAAGCATTTACATAGAGGACAAAAAAGATGCAAATCACGATCCAGAAAAACAAAAAACCACACTTTCCCTAGAATAAAAATTATGATACACAAAAAAAGACCTTCAGTATCCCAAAAATATCAAATCAAATTTGCAATATTTGCAATTAAATGGACAGTCCAACAACTTAATGATTTCTGGTAAGCCTTACTAAAAGCAAAATTAAACTGAGAGAAAATTCTGGACGTAAACGATCAAACAGGACTCTGCGTGACATGTGGTTTTCAAGGAAAATTAGCTCAGGGGTCCATGAAAGATGGGAAAATTAAGGACAAATTTGAGGAGTCTAAATTAAATTATTTTTTTTTTATCAAAAATAAAAAACCCTGGAATGTTTCAGATGTAAAAGTAGAAGCAACGTGTTTTTACAGATAAGGTGGATGACTAAAGATCCAGAGGCAGTAATGGTGGTAGAAAATTTCTCTTTAAAAAAATTGTCAAAAATTAGAACCTCTGTAAAATGAACTGATCAAATCCAAACTCAAACAAAATACAATTGACAGCTTTATTGATGACATTAAACAATCAAGATGGCTCATAGCTGGTCATCAACTGTAAATCACTCTAATCATTAATTTCTATGATGTCAATCTAAAACTGTCTAAAGAGAACTGGGTGAAACAACAGGCAAGTTGCATGAAATCGGCAGGAAAGTAAAATTAGCTACAATCAGTCTTGAACAAGAGCCAAAATCAGATAGAATGCAATTGTATTATTAAACTGAGAAATAAAGGTCAAAACTAACTAAAAAAAGGAAAAGGCTAATAATCAAGGATCACTGCTGTGATTAAAAGTCCAGCCACCTGAACTGCTATCTGCAGCTTCTGCTTAAGACTCACTCCAAAGAAACGGATGAAAGTAACAACAGTTTTGAAAGTTTCAAAACGAGCAATTAACGTTAAAAGAAGGATTTAAGTATCATTCAAATCAGAGGATTGATTGAGAAAATTTTTTTGTAACTGTAACAAGAATTCTGTATAATACTTTCCTGACCAGAATTACAGTTCTGGTTATATTTGCAGGAATTCCAGTTTTTATCAAGAGTCTTATTGGGAAAGAATTAAACAGAATTCTTGTTACAGTAACCAGACATTTTACTCCATGATGAAAGGGGTCATTAAGAAAACAAATTATAATTCCGTGCCAAGTATTTATTTTAATTTTTTTAAACCAGTGCATTAGCTAGAGTCAGACTTAGGAGTAAGTTGAGTTTCTAAAAAAACAAAGACATTTTTTCAGGGAGCAGGTAAGGGATGGATAGGGTTGTGATATCAGGGAAAATTCAGAGCAGGAAAGGTTGATCAGCTAGGCAGCATGGAGGGATCCAATTATAATAAAGTTTTCCGGCCAATCCATGGTTGATGCTCCCATGGGGCGCTTTGTTTGCATCTTTTGTTTTCACCGCAAAATTTCAAAGTTAAATACATGACAGCAGAATAGACGGTTTTAGTGCGGCATTACGAGGGTGGATTTTAAAGTAAGTTTACCTATTTTTACCTAACTATCAATGCTAGAAAAAAAACAAACCCAGCATTGAAACGTACGCACTTTCAGCTTTCTAACGAGCTTTAGTTTTTCAAATTTGGCCAACGCGTTGTGGAGATATCGTGGATTTTCTCCACCCGTCTCTCCTTCAAACGTGCCCACCTTTTCACGCGCTATAGAAAATTACGAGTTTCGGCAGGCGATACGCTTATCTTCGGATCAGACATCTCAATAACACCTGAATGCATGTTTTTTACTAAATAGACTACTCTTCTACTGATAAAATGATCCAATTTTTATCGATCTTCAAACTTTCGGTCAGTACTGAAAGTGCAATCATCATGAATTGAAACTAGAATAACAGCTTGCGCCAAAACCTGGTTGAGGAGTATAAGGAAAGAATTTTACGACGGCTGTGCATAGAAATTGTTGCACCGATATAAAAAATTCAAGAATCTAGCGGGTGACTATGTCAAAAAATGAGATGAGATGCCTCACAACAATGTTATAACTTGTTTCAATAAAATAATAGCTCTATTTTACTTTTTCAAAGTCTTAAACTCATGTTTTCTGTGAGGCAAAAAAGGTGGGCACGTTTGAAGGAGAGACGGGTGTGGAAAATCCATGATATCTCCTCAACGCGTAATCCAAATTTGAAAAACTGCAGCTCGTTAAAAAGCTGAGAGTATGTACGTTTCAACTCTGGGTTTGTTTTCTTTCTAACATGAATAGTTTCCGAGAAAAAAAATAGGTAAACTTACTTTAAAATCCACCCTCGTACAACAGCCAATGGTTGGCCAACAATGTACTCATCAGTTGCTATCAACTGTGACAAAGTTTGCGTAGCGTTCATCTCTCTCACTCTCTTGTGACCCTTGCGCATAGATACCTTAATCTACTGTCCATTTTTGTAAGCAGGGCTTTATATCACAACATTTCCTTCTCTGCATTAAAGTACTCCGGAAATTTCTTTCAGCCAAAAAATTTCACAAAAGATGTCTCTGTAGTCGATTTTAGCAATGAGAGTGAGATACCAGCACATGACGGTCACACAAGAGTGAGAGAGACAGTTTGGAATACTCAAAGAACTTTTTTGCCAGATGATATCATCACTAAGACCGTCTATCCAAGTTTCCTGATAAAATTGTGTGCTTTCAGCCGAATATCACAGCTACAATTAAAGACTGAAATTCTGTCTTTATCTGCATGAAAAGTTTTCCAAAACACAAGTTTGTAGTTTCAAAACTCATGATCACATTTTCAAAACTTGATTGATAGATCAGCAAACATAACTTCTGATTTTGATTGCTGGGAACAAAGGTGCAGAGCAACCGCATCCATGGAGTCATCAAACAAGCCATCCATTATAACTCTCTGTATTAAGAAGCTCCCCGAGGAAAATGCAAGATTTGTGAGTGTTCAGCCGGTTAGTCGAAAAAAACAGCACACTATCACGCAGAGCTTGCCTGTCTTCGCGGGGTGTGATTGGTGGATGACAGAGGCAGGAATCTTTGCTTTAAGCCACCAATGTGCGTACATTCCGGATCGGTAGAGACTCGGACTCGTAGGAGTCGATGGACTCGATGATGTGACTGACGTATCCGTCGAGGTGTACGATGTTGACCCAAAAGGAGACGTGCAAACACATTGCATTTCAAAACTACTCGAAGTCTCTGATTCCACGCGTGGCTCGACGAAATCACGTCCAATCGTCGGCAAAACAATATCAGGCGTCGTTACATCTGCCAAACCTGAATCCGATGATCTTATACTACTAGGACAGATAAGTTGATAACTATAACTTCTATGTAAGCCTTGACTATTATTTATGGTTTTAACATTATTTTGACTAGGTTTGCTTTGTTTCTTGAAAGATTCATCGCTTACTGAGAGGTCTACGGAATTATGATGAATCCTATCACTAGAAGAGCAAGTTTTCGTGCTTTGATCATTTATCACACTTTCACTGACACTACTTGTAGGTAAATCAAAACCGACAGAGATATTCAGTGAAACAGAATGAGATTTATGAGAGTTTGCACAAGAAGATGATGAACCGTAACTATAAACTGGAAGACTTAAGTGTGAAACCGACTGACGGGAAGGGAAATTGTTTGTCGGATACTGAACCCGTAACTGACAAGATGGAGAAAGCTCCATATCTTCATCAAGCCTGGAGAGATCTTCGACTGCAACACTTTGATTTTGAACATCAAAACTGGACTCCGTTGAAAGATAACCAGCTTTTTGAACATCAAAACTGGACTCTGTCGAGAGATAACCTGATTTTTTAGCATCAAAACTTGACTCAGTCGAAAGATAACTGTTTTGATCCGGCGTTAAAGCGTGCTGAAAATTCCCTGCTCCATCGCCTGCTCCGAAGACAAAAAAATAACTTTCCGCACTCTCCGTATCACTACGATCAAAGTGATCCACAGCCAATTGTCTTGTAAAAATATCACAGCCTTTAATAACCCTACAACCACCCCCGATGTTCCTCAAAACATCATCATCGCGATGATCATCATCATCACTGTCATCATCATTATCTTCTTCCTCATCATCCGATGATGTTAACCAAGTTCGTACAGCATACTGAGGATAAATGACGCACTCTGTCCTATGTTTTTTTGGTCTTCTTTTAACCTTGCTTGTGTCGATCTTCATATGAAATTGATGGTAGAGGAGGTTTTTCAACAATGCTCGCGTGATTACGCCCTGAATGACTAAACGAGCAAAATATTTGGTGAGTCGGGTGTATGGAGGATGACTTACACTACGGGATGGAGGCACTGGTCGAACGATGCTGTTCGGATGACTTGAAGGAGATGCTGTTTTTTTGAAATTTTTTGAGTGGAATCGTATCTTTTCAACCCAAGTCTGCTGGTCTTCTTTTGTTTGGCAAACTGCAATGATTTTGTCAATCATTGGACCTGGAAAAAGATTTACATTTTCTAGTTAAAATTAAAATGAAATTTTTGTACAAAAGATAAAACAGAACAAGAGCAATAGATGAACCATCAAGCATTAAAAAATTGGACTGAACGCAATCTTCATATCACATCTTCTTCAATCATAGGTTCGACAACAAATCATCAAAAATTATTTTGGCATTGTTATTTCAAGAAAAAGTGATGTGAGCTCTGGGATACAGTTTCATTCAAATTGGAAGATTTTGAATGGAATACTTGATTTACCTTCTGATTTTAAAGAATATAACGGAACAAGGGTAGAGGATCATTATTAGGAGGAGTAAATTTTCAACACTGAGAAATATTACTGGTTAACAAAACGAGAATTCTGTTTAATACTTTCCTTACCAGAATTCTGGTGGATGTAACTGGAATTCCTGTAAATTTAACCAACCTTCTGGTTAGAAAAATATTAAACAGAATTCTTCTTACGATAACTAGAAACTGTTCTCAGTGAATTATTTAGGAAGGAGGATTAAAACGGGGTATGATAAGTAGATTCAAATAATAATTAATTATCTTGAAGATTCTGTTCTGCATTCACAAGTCCAAAAACTGATAGCTGCCTAATCTTCTTAAAGTTTTCATATTGTGACAGTATCGTCATTAGGGGGGGCCCCAAGGATTTGAAGTCACTCAAAAACTGGCACCACAGAATAATACAATCAGAAGGGAAACTCCCATAAGAGCCAATGGAAACAAGATTTGGAATTTACTGGCACAAACTGGCAACTGTGCCTACTCACTTCTCAAGATGGCGGACATGCTTTTTCAGGCTATACAACCAATCACAACTCGGCCAGTTGCCGAAGATCTGCCGAAGATTGCCGAAGATGCTCACTTTCGAACATGGCGGCCCGAAGTAAAGAATGTTTCAAGATGAATTAGAGTTTCCGTTCTGATTAGAGTATTCTGTGCTGGCACGAATTATACTGATGTGCAAAAAAAAAAAAATAAATAAAAGGTTATCCGATTTTTGCCCCCAAAAGACGGCTCTTTGGCTCTAAAATTATATTGATGAGCAAAAAAAAATAAAAATAAAAAAAAAGGTCATAAGATTTTTTGCCTCCCCCCCCCCAAGCCGAGCTTGAAATGACGCCCCTGTGTTGTGATTGAACTTATAATTCAGTATTCTTTAATATAATTTGATGTCCATCTTGAGAATCTACCTAATTAATTTTTGATTTTGCTTATAAGAGGATGATCCATGTTTACCTTACATAATGAATAGTTATAATTAGGGTTGTACCAGGTATCGATTTTGCCGGATACCTAGGTACCGGAAATTGATCTCATAGCAGAAACGCCGGAACCTTGGATACTTGATATCCGGTTCAATTTTCGGGATTCAGCGGAGCGCTACAATTGAGTGAAAAAAAATTTGATTTTGATAATTTTCTAATTCCCGGCCAGATATTTTCGCGATTTTTTTTTCTTTTTTTCTTTCTGTCTCCAAAATATTCTTACTCTCATTCTTGTTCTTTCCTCAAACAAACTGCAGTGCCAACCATTTAATTATTTACATGCCTGCCTGTGAGCCAATTGGATCATAATAGATCACTTGAAGGGGGGGGGGGGTGAGGCTCTCTACATTATTCTCTTAGAATGTAGATCATACTCAAACAATCAAATCCTGGAAGTAGGGAAGGTAAAAGCAATTGTTTTCAGTTTTCTAATGAAAAAATACGGTTCTCCGCTCAGCAACATTTCAGCCTGATAATCGCCAGATATCATAATATCCGGTGCAACCCTAGTTATAATTACTTGACAAAGAGAAGGGTTCCATAAGCTAAGCTCTGGTAGAGTTGGCTCAGTCTCAATGAGAAGAACGAAATAGTAGTAGAAGTAATAAAGTCTTGCCGCCCAAACAATTGTTCATTATGCTGGTGTTTCCCAGCGAACAACTAGACTAAGTTAAAAGAACCAAATACCTACCTAATTAAAAAAAAAGCAAAAAATCATAAAATCAGCAAAGACACAGCGTTTTGATGGATGAATTGCACATAGCAATTCTCACATGCGCTTAAATAATATAGGATATAGTTGATCAACTAAAACACACAAACACAGTATCTTGGTAGCCTAATTTTATGCTTTTTTTCCTTTTTTTCCTCTTTCAATAAGATGAGCCAATAAAATACTACGTTCAAAGGAATTAGTATTATGGCCTACTAAGGATTTTTTCAGAAAAACACAACTGATGTTTTTGTGAATTCTATTTTTCTAGGAGCTACTCTTTACATTAGGCTTACTCAAAAATTAAAGAAGCAAGAGATAATTTAGTTGCTTACCGATAATTTCAAAGGCATTTTTGTAGATATCAGAGTCTTCTAATTTATTGACTGTAATTCCAGTTAAAGGCAACTTCCCCTGAAAGTAAATAAAATAACCGCCAGTAAGATGATGATCTCAAACATTAAGGATGTAATTGATTTATTGATCAGATGTTGCATCAAACTTAGCAGACTTAGCAGATTAAAATTAGTCTGAAAACACCTTTTTCTTTTCCCATCTGATGCTCCATCGATCAAACAGAAATTGTATTAGATTGCAACCTCACCGTTTCTCTCGACTTTGATGACTCTTAGATGAATTGCATCTAATACCCATCGAATCAGCAGCGTCTGGAGATCGATTGAATAGGCTTCTTTGTTCACACGTGTGTTTACAAACTGCAAATTCCTTAACCTTTTCACTCTAAATTGTACCACAAGGGACAAAGATAACTGCCTAGGGTATGCAACTCTCAACCCACAATAAACCATTCAACCGATGTATTAGGTGTGAATGGGGTTAATTAAGGTAAATTATGCTAATTACACTGGGAGTACTTGGTTTTCAGATATTGTATATAAAGGAGCAGTTAAACCTATTACCAATATCAACGAAGAATGGATATCAGATAAAGCAAGATTTGCTTATGATGGTTTGAAATATCAAAGATTAGATTCTCCGTATATAAGACAAAATGGTAAATTAGTTGAAGCTTATGAGGAGCACACTCCACTCATGTTGGAAGAGGGACTGATTAGCACTTTAAACGTTCAAACGTTTTGGAGGTTTATTTATTCAAGTTGGCCTACTTCCCATTTCAATTGCTTTACATGTATTGCATATACTGCAAAATATCTTCATTCTCGCTAATACAACCAGGCAAGAAACGTTTCAATGGATTGCTGAACAATCCATGCAAAATCTAGAAACCTGATCAATTGCTGCAGATAGATGGACAAAAATGCATCTAAACCTTGATAGGCTTGTAGGCACTTTCCCAGAACTCAAATTTTGCACATCTATGTTACTACCACCTGCAAATTGAAGGTGTGATACACTCAAAGATATAAAATCCTTTCAAAAAAGAAAGTGATGTTAGGGTAATGCAGAACTGAAAAATAGGTGCTTACTTCATAAATAAAACCACTCATTCTATGTGAGACAGACAGTATGACCAGCAAAGATTGAAAAAGGAGTAAGTAACGGTCAGTATGTTGAGGTCCAACAGCAACAGATCCCATATGAAGAATTTCACCTAAGCTTGCAAGCTCTTCGCCTTCCCAGCCTCTTACGCCACCTCTCAATACTTCCAGCTCCAATTCTTTTTGACGCCTAGTGACTGAACAGCTCGACTGAAATTGAGTATATTGCAAACAGTTAACATACAAATCAGGAAGACAATAATTCACAGACAACAACAAAATAAGAAGGATTTGAATTTTGGTAGTTTAACCTTCATCAGCGCTGACATGCATATTTAATGACGTTTTTCAATTCCCCGATGATTCTACCGTTTGACCAAAAGATTACACAGTTTAGTTCAGCATATGACTATAATGTACAAAACTCCAATCTACAATTTTTTCTCAATCAGTGGAGTCACCATTAAATTATTAAAATACCCGCAACTTTTTTAAAGTCAGTGACAGCTCCAGCGGATGAGAAAAGATTCCAGATGCGAGCATTTTGCATGACACTCATACACTGAACTGAACTGCGTCATCTTTTGGTCAATCAGTGGAATCATCGGTGAGCTGAGTGGGTAGGTTGCAAACTTTTGCAACAGCAATAGAGAGGGTCCATTCTGGTGTAAAATCACTTAATAACGTTGGAAGCCTCAGATACCTCCAAAACTGACTCATCAACTTAATAAATATGTTTAAATGAAATTCTAAGATGGCTCAACAAGGTAGATGAAATCAGTTAAGGGCAATTTGATTCCAGCGAAGGAGCATAGCGGGCAAACTTCAGCAAACTCCGTTGACCAGCAGTGACCAGCTCACAAAGCTAGTTTTCTCCCATTTGATTAACATAGAAGTTGACCAGCCTACATCATCGCCTGCTAGCGATCAGAACAGCCCTGGCGGTAAATATCGCACATTGCACAAACCTTGTTTTATTTACATTGAAGATGGCTGTCAAATGAGCAAATCACAATGGAGGAGTCTCATCTAATCGCAACTTTCTATGCTGAGAAAAGTGATTCATCATAGAGAAAACTGCAATTAGATGAGACTCCAATAAATTCCATCGAATATACACAAAACGGTAGCTCTGTGCTCCCGTAGTGACTTCTTGAAAGGGATTTACTCACAGCAATATCCTTGTAAACGCTCACAGAGCGAAGAATATCTCCACGGTCTGGATGATTTTCTTCGACATGCCTTCCCAACTCTTGAAGCATTCCACAATACTTTTCTAAACGCCTGAATGGTTTGCTCAGTGCAGTTGTGAGAACGAGCAAACCAGGAGTGGCAGCTCCACACGATTCCATTAACTGACCCAAGTCATCTCTAGATGAAACATAAACGTAAATATTTTAGCAAACATTGGGTACAGACTAAAATCATTTTATTCTAGCTACATTCCCCCCCCCCCAATTGGTTTATTTGGTTTATATACTTTCCACAGTAAACAAATTTAGTAATGTGTCACGATCAAAATTGGACCCAAACAAAAGTCCTATCTCGCAGACTCTCGTGGATTTACCCAGAAGAAATTTGATCAAAATTTTCAGATGCAAATTCATGCTGGTAAACAACCAGTTTTCTCAAACTTTATTGCATCATTGGAATTCAAGGACCTTAAAGTATCTTTTTACTCCAGCATAATTCATGAAAGATCACAAAGGAATTTACAATCACAATTTGATCGAATGATGTCCTATGTTTTGTCCTTCTCTTACTCACCGTCTTCTATGGGCATATCACTGCCATGACACTGAATCATCCTAACCTCTCTTCAGATTGAAGCTTGTTCGATGTATAAAGCATGGTTTGATGGTGCCAATGAGCCCATATCCTAGAATTCTGTGACCAAAAGAATTGTGAGTGAGGCAAGGACAAAACATAGGACTTTCTTCTACGTAACTGTGATTGTAAATTAATGCGTGATGTTTCGAAAATGATGTTGAAGCTTATTTATATTTAAAGGTGCATGGAATCAAATGGTGTAGTAAAATCTAGGAGAAATGGTTGTTTCCTAGCATGACTTCGCAATTGAAAATTTGGATCTGATTTCTTCCGTAAAACCATATGGGAGAAAGTAAGACAGGACACTTGTTTGGATCAAATTATTTTCCAGACGTTGAACTAAACCAGTCTGCATGAGTCTGCAAATGAGATAGCAAAGACTTTCATGCATTTATCTTCCTTTGATAAAAAAAGCAGGAGATTCCAAAAAAAAGTCTTCTTTCCACTGGTTGAAAAAATTATCACAGTTAAAATTATCATTGTTATGATCACTTCCAATTCTCTAAAATTTTCAAAAAACACAAAACCTCCAATGACCTCTTATTTTATTTATAGACTAAAGAAAAGAAAAACTAAGACAAGAACAATGCAAACTTACTTATATTTTTCTAGAATACAGACAGCTTTGGGATGACCTGAGCAGTAAGTCATATGAACCTGTTTCAGATGAGGAGCTGAATTCAAAAAAACTTTTCCAACTCTTTGGTCGCTTGAGGGACGAGATGCACATTCCTCTAAAGTTGCTAGTAGTTCTTGGTGTGTTTTAACAATTTCAGCAATATTACCGACTAATTGTTTGTACTCATCTGGGGTCATACTGCAGAAAATAACAAATTCATTAAAAACAGGAAAAATCATCAGAGTGAAGAATAGAGGTTTCATGAGAAGCCATCCACTTGTTTATCTCATACTCTTTCTACTCTCTTCTTTTCTTTCTTTTCTTTACTCTCTCCTTTTTCCTCTTCTCTTTTTTGTTATTCTCTCTTTCAAGGCTGATATTTTCTTTACAATCTATATCTATTGGTAGCAATACCATTTCATTGTGGTTATTCTTTCACAATTTCAAAATTACTCATGGTGATTCCAGGCGAAACTTTTCCAGATTTCAATCCTATAGATAGCGCCACTTGTCGCTTTTTGGAAAAGTCGTGTTTTTGGCGTTTTAAACTGAAACCATAGATTAAACGCAAAATCAAATGACATCAGCACCTGCAAAAATTTTTTATGGATTTTTTGAGCCCAAAACAAGCAAAATTGGTTTAGAATTAAAGCCGTAAATTATGAAATTTGTTTCTCCATAAGCTTAGTGAGTGAGAGTGAGTGCGAGTGATAATATGTCGATCTGCCTCACTCGCACTCATTGAGGCTTAAGGGAATTTTCGTGCTTCATAATTTCCGGCTTTATTTTTGAGAGTTTCAGTTTGAAACTTTCAGGGTATCTTCCTGAAGTATGTTCGCAGGTGCTGACATTCCTCACATTTACACTGTTGACATTTTGAGCAGCGCGAAATGGTGTCCACCGTTCAAACTAATCAACCCTGGAATCATCTTAACGCCGTTTTACTGAGGTTATTTATTCCTGTTTTTGTGGAAAAACATAAATGAGATATATCAAAAGGTTAAACTTACATTTTTGAATTTTCTAGAGGAAGAAGGAAGTTTGAGAATAATGCTTGCAATTCCGCTACATAGGCTTGTTCAGAGTCAATTAGATCCTTAAGCACAACAGCCCTATTAATAGCCTGTTGTGATGTGAAACTCACTGGGGATAATTTGACTGCACTTAGATTGTCCGCTGGAGGATGAAACAGAACAAAAAATGTAGGAAAAGCATTCTAAAATTCAAAATCATAATGCACACGGGTTTTGAAGAACTTTCTGAAAAAATGATAAAGAGGCTTACCAAGACTTTCAGAAGATAGAAATGGATGATGGAAAAAAAGTTCCTGAAAAGAGACTCTTCCAGTTAAAAACCATGCTTCATGGGTAGGAATTTTGAAAAAATAAATTATCAAATCCTAAAGAAAATGTCATAATCTTTTGGAAACAATGGGTCTATTGCAAACTTTTGCTACAACGATTAAGAATGTTTAATTTAATGTAAAATCGCCTGAAAAGTCCATTGGTGGCATCAGAAAGTCATAAAATGCAATAATAAACTCACTAGAGGCGTTTAATGAAATCCAAGGTGGCGGAGAAATATCGAGCAATTTGTATGCATGCACCACGAACATCCAAGGATGGCCAACTTTGACAACCTCACTGGAGGTAGAGGTTATGTGTTTGTTAGGGTGTTCCAAGAAAACCAAAGTATCTCAGAACATGGCTCCGGCGGGTTTTTCCCATTCCATTAGTCCCAAATAAGACCTCTGTAAAATTTCAGCCCCCTAGGACAAGTCTTTACCTTGGCGCCTCGGCTCCAAAGTTGCCAAATTTTCACGAAAATTGACCTTTTTCCGTAAAATTGCAGAGGAAAAAACCACGACCATTACGTTAAAGTACACCAAAATTGATGCAGGAACTAAGTTTTCAGATGTCCAGAAATATTGTATCATGCCGAACGGAACGGCGCGAAATCGCCGCAAAACGGGATTTGTGCGAATCGACGATCGACGCTCCGCGCGGCGCAACTTCACGGCCTCGGCGGCACGGTTTAAAATCAATTTGTTCAAATCAACAAATTGCATACGTTCATTACTTGCTAAAAGGCACCCTTGGCGGGGTTATAGAGTCCTCAAATCGCAGAATTTCAAAAGAAGCGCCACCCGAATGACCAATGAGCAAAAATGTCAAAAATTACGTGATTCTGGAGTTTTTCAGGGATATCCAAGGGGGGCATGGAGGCCCCAGATCGATGTTTTGATGGATTTGCGGTGACTCACTTGACCCCAAATGACTATTTAGAGGCTAAAAACGTGGAATTGATGAGAAGCAGTGCTTATTACATGACATGCAATTTTACGGAAAAAGGTCAATTTTCGTGAAAATTTGGCAACTTTGGAGCCGAGGCGCCAAGGTAAAGACTTGTCCTAGGGGGCTGAAATTTTACAGAGGTCTTATTTGGGACTAATGGAATGGGAAAAACCCGCCGGAGCCATGTTCTGAGATACTTTGGTTTTCTTGGAACACCCTAGTGTTTGTTTACGTTGTGATTGGTTGTGGTCGATATATTGTGAGGTTGGCTAATGGCTATCCTTGGATGTTCGTGGTGCATGCATACAAATTGCTAGATATTTCTCCGCCATCTTGGATTTCATTAAACGCCTCTAGTGAGTTAATTATTGCATTTTATGACCTTTTGATGCCACCAATGGACTTTTCAGGCGATTTTACATTAGATTTTACTCTCTTAACCGTTGTAGCAAAAGTTTGCAACAGACTCATTGATACATTGAAAACTCTCGAACAATTTCAAAAAACCTGAATTTTCTCAGTGGTTCTGTTACAAACTTTTGCCATATAAAGCCAGAAATACCTAAAACTAAAGTAAAATGTTCTGAGAAATCCGGTGGAAACAAAAGAAACTCAAAAAATTCCCTCTGTACTAGAGAAAAGATAACAATTAGTTGAGACTTGCTGCAAAACGAATTTGAAAATAACAGCAATGGAGCGAAACTCGATGATGTCATAGTGCAGGTTCGCGCCGGTGTTGCCAATGGTAGTGATTTTGCATTGTGGCTCAAAACAATAGTCATACGGCCTCTTTTTCTTTCCATCAGTCATAACTTCAGAGGAGAGTGCGGAGATGCGTCTTTTCAAATTGCAATAACACGCAAACGGACTACTTCCGGTCACCGGATGTCCTATTCTATGATGTCATCGAGTTTCGTGCTGAAACTAAACCTTTTCAAAACGCTCAAAATTTTCTCCACTTTGAAAGCATTTTAGTTCACGATCCCGTGATAAAAAAAAAAATTTAAAAATAATCTGAGTTCCTTTCATCAAGTACTAGAAGGAAATGAAACAATAAAAAAGTGCGCAACAGACCAATTCAGAGATATTTTTGACAGTTTTTAGGATTCTAACAGTTTAGCCTGTAAATGTTTATGTAGGGAGCAACCAATGGTTTAAACAAAATTCTGATAGTGAAATAAAACCTTTTAAAAAGTGAACCAGCGCGGTATCTGTGTCTGTCTTTTCTTCAGCTAAAGACAAAACTAAAGACAGAAAAATAGTAACAGGACAGCATTTCACAGTTTCTTACATAGTCCATCCACACAAAACCAGCTTACCTTGCGTTTTGTACTCTTTCACGTAATTTGATGGAAACCAGCCTGTTTTATCGCCGAGAGTCCCTTCCCACCAGCCTCCTTCATCTAATTGTGTCAATGTTATGATGTCACCTTTTTTGAAGCACAGCTACAAACAAAGATATTACTTAATTAATAACAAAATCTCTTAGTTGATTAAAAAGCTTCGCGACTGACGGATGAAAGGAATTCATCACACATTTTATTAAAACTTGATGATTGTGAAAATCCATCAATATTGCCAAAGTCGTTTATAAAGAAAAACAGGTGGAAAGTGATCAATGCAGATAAAAATTGATCAATGAGTAAGTATAATACCAAATGTTGCAGTTTCAGTAATAAATCATTCTGTTCAAACTTAGTTTTCAAGTGAAAAGTACTTTTAAGAGAAAATTTGGAAGTTTTGGAATGCATGTGAGGTGAATAGTGCCGATTGCAGCTGCTAGAACATTACCATTTGATTAAGTTCAAATTACAGGCCAAAAGTAATTTCTCATCAGGAAAACAGAAAGTAACGTTTTGACTAACCATCTGAAGAATGTCTCAGCTAAATATCTCGTCAAAAATTTTAAAGATACATGATACCAAAAACGGAACATTGCATTTCTACGAGAGAATCAATTTGGGATATTCATTTTTTTACTACTTTCAGCCTTACTTTCAAAGTTATTGACAGGATATTTTTCAGAGATCTCCTTCAGATGGTTATTCAGTAGTTAGCACTCTTTTTTCTTGAATATAATTAATTTTGGCCTATAATTTGACATTATTGAAATGGTACCGCTCTAGAGGCAGAAAGTGCCACCAAACACTGGCTTCACCTTTCAAGCATTTGATACAAAAAGCAAACAAAAGTAGGAAAATAATTGGATTTTGACAATCTTGAATAATCACAACTTTCCTTCAACTCATTCTTCCCACAAGATCATTGCTTGGCTTGGATCATGAAGTATCATCGCTGACTTTAAATTTTACAAGACTCATCTATCACGGTCAAGATTGAAGGGCAACTAATTTTTATCGCTTACCTCATCGTTGTTCTTCCCTTTAAATGAGAAAATTGCTTGGACTAGATAAGGTCCCTGTTGATTGTCATCCGCCATGGTTATAATTATTTCTTGTCAAGGATTTAAAGATCTGAAGGAAAGAAATAAAAATCAGTTATAGAGCCATAAAAATAGAGAGATAGAAACAAAGGGAGAGGGGATTACTACAGTGGCGTAGCGTGCAATTTGGCAACGTTGCAGTTCGTCCATTTAAACCCATGAAAAAGATCGAAGTATTGGGTGTTCAGTGAACACCTTCGCATTCAACCTTTTTCATGGGGTTAAATGGACAAAGTACAAGTTGCCAAATGGCACGCTACGCCACTGAATTACTACTAGTAGTCCTATCTATAAGCACATTCATCATTACAATATTCTAGACTCAATTCAAAATAAAAGCTGATCCAACAATGAGGAAATAATAATCTAGGCAAATTACCTGATAGATATAAACATTGTTAGGTATTTTATTTTAGAATCTTTGTTGATTTGGTGCCTTTTGTGTACGTTATACTATATGTGTGACAATTTTACCAAAAAAAAAAAAAACACTGAGCTTGAAAAATTAAAAATCAAAATTGACAGTGAAAAATGCAGGCCTAATTTGTTAGCAAGAGGGATGAATTTCTTTTCACATCATGGAGGCAATTGCATCTAAAAACTTTGGTATAGTTGAACAACTAAAGGAAGGTAAGATTTATTCAAGTTTAGGATGAAGCATAATCATTGAACATGTTTCACTTCAGAAAGAGAAAAATAGAGCAGAGAGCAAGTGAAAGTATTTAAAATGTAACAAATAAATAAATAGTGAGTTTCACAAGAAAAAAGAGCCAGAAAAACTGTGCAGCAAAAAATATTGTGTAATATTGACAGTTAATAAACACTCCAACCTCAGCCAAAAATAGATATTTAGGGCATATAAATATTCCAGCCATTCACAAATACTCTCTGAGCAATCACGGTTGCAAGCTTTGAGCCTTCTGCCTCATCCTCCTTTTTTTATTTGACCAATAAATTTTTTAAAGGGAAAAAAATATATATATATAAAAAGAACGGTACAGGAGAGGGCAGAGCTTATGTTATGCATTAGATTAGGGAGAGAGGGAAGAGGAAAGAGGCAAGAACTGAATGAAAAGATAAAAATGTGTTAGTGAAAATAAGGGGCTCACAAAATTTACTTGGCATAAGTGAACGATTTAGGAGGACAATTTGGCATGGTGCCATTCTTGGGCTTGGACTGACACATTCAATTCAATGATACTCCACAGGCTGGATGCCACACACATATGGCCACCACTAAGTCTGAGGATATTCTCTGGTTGGAATTTTTCTCGATAGATATTTGTGGTTAACTGAATATTTTTTTAGTTTTACAAATTTCAAACAATCAAATTGAGTAAAAAATGCATGTTTAAAGCTTTGATATTATCGCTCCATAAAAACGTATGTATTTTGCATTTCATTTCATTGGCGGTTCACAATGCTCAGTAATTGCTCAGTTTTCACATTACTTTGAGGCAAATTAGACTGAAGAAGCTTCTGGGCACACAGCTTTGCATTTAACGTTTTTCACGGGCCTCAATTCATTCAGGTCCTTCTCCCATCGGGTTGTTTAATTATTCAGATCTTTCAAGAGTAAATATGCTATTTTTTAATAGTTTAAAACGTTTATTTAACCTGAACACTTCTCACCTATGGGACGGCTGGATTGAATTGGGGGAGGGAGGAGAGCACATGCCTTGATTGATATTTTGAAAAGGTCTGCAGAAGGTCAGCAAAGAGGGTAAGAACAAGCAAAAAAAAAAATTAAAAAAAGTCACTTAAGCAATTTTTACTTTGTGGCCAGCAAAATTTTAGACAACAACCAGAGGCAAAAAAAGTAATTTATGAGATTTACTCCCAGAAACCTTAACAACTCTGAGATTGGATGTAATTCTTTTTCCAGTCTTGCAATTAAAAGCATTTAACATTATTTAACACAGAGAATGTTGATAAAAATGTTAGATAAGACTTTGTTCGATAGTAAAGAAAAGAGGGATGAAGGGAGATTTTGAGAATGGACGTTTTAGCGCTGTGCTGCACTTCGCAGAAAAGTGATTGAAGAGTACACAAAACTAGCCCAGATATATGTGAGTCAATCGTATAAAAAAAGTCAAAAGACAAAACGTAATACGTACGTACGTTTAGTCAAAGTGCACTATCAACGGGTAATCCTCCATCCCTCATGGGTGAATACAGGCATTTGCCTTCCTCTCTCTACTTTCATTTGAACACATGTGTTCGAAAAGGATAGCAAAGGGGACCATCAAGTGACTTTGGACCTTTTCTCTGTCCTCTTCTAACGCATGTATTCAAATGAGAGGAGAAAGAAAAAGACAAATTCCTGTATCCACCCACGCCATCCCCACTTCCATCCGAAATTATCATGAGAGAGTTGGGGAGCAATGTCACCAGTGTGTCAACCCTTGGAATTCCTGACTTTTGAATACTTTGATTAGACTTGGCAACCACTTAACTTGTCTTCACCAATCACCGCTATCCATTCTTATCCAGTCTATTCAAAAGTTGGGAATTTTAAAGAATCAGCCCACGGGCGGTGTTGCATCTTTTCCAAATTTTGGCGAAGATACATGGATGATAATTTTGGTGTAGTTAAAGGAAGTCAGATAAATTAGGATGAGTCCATTTTTTTTCCTATCTGATGCTCCATCGATCCATCGGGGGTTATTTTAGATTGCAATATAACAGTTCCTCACAGCTTCACTATTGAATCATACGCACATCAATTCAGAGGCCTTTGGAAATTACAGACCAATTGAACAAGCTTCTTTGTTTACATCTCTATTTACAAATGGTCTACAGCTATCATGAAAACATCAGCTTCCAGCTTCCTGGGACGGAGCCGATTGGAGTCAACTGTCCGTTGTAAGAGTCATAATAAAATAATTTGTTATTTATACATTTGAGCCTAGTACTTAAGCAATAGTAAACGTCAAATGATATACATACGTCAGAAAAAATCAAATTGGAACGTTCACTGATTGAGTAGTATCGGCATTATTTTTAGTTTATTTTTTAATTTATTTACTTCAAAAAGAAATAGGGCCATAATTTTTCAATAATTTCTCTAATTCTTGAGATAGTACATGATAAAAAAAAATGAAGGCTATCTGATTTACTGATTAGAATGCTCCTTTGTAGTGTTAAAGATCTAATGTAGAATACTTGCTGCCTAGAACGGAGCCATCTTTAGTACTTAACAGCAATATAAAGCAAATATTTTTATAGAAGCCAATCAAATCATCAGGTCCAATTCTTTTCGGGACAATTTGTAGGGTCTGTTTCCTAAAATAACAGTCTATATTCTTTACAAGGCCGTAAGTTACGAATGTGAAAGTTGGAAGAAAAAAAAGATGATACAGACTATTAAATAGTAAATTCAAGAAATTTTGAAAATGGAAACGTTGCAAACGAAGGACGGTTCTTCCCAATTGCCTAGCAGAACTAATTCCTCAAAGTTCGGCAAGCGGTATATCCAAGATACTTAAATTACCTCAGTACTTTAGAAGTGGTTTAGCTCCAACTGGAAAGAGCATCTTGATTGAATAATAACTGAAGTTCCTGAAGCACAGAAGCTTTGGGAACATCCAAACAAAAGCTTTCAAAGAAGTTCAGTTATGTACTTGCCTGCAATCGTCACTCATTGGTGGAGATGTATTGATGATCACATTTTGGAGAAATATCTTTCAGCAGGGAATACTTCAATAAATGAAGAACACTTTACCTTCTAGTGGGTGTCATGAATAAAAGTCTAAATTTAGAAACAAGACGAGAACCCCACAGAAACAACAACGACTCGTAATAATTCTAACCTGAAAACTAGAGAAAAGAAAAAACAAAACCTCACACAAAAGGCGTAGCTAGCGTTACCTGTTGGAGAACTTTGTATCTTAAACATTCAAGCTTCCCCAAGAGAGAGCGACACACGTTATCTATCCAAATAATAATAATCCCGAAATATCACCCGATGTTATATCTATTTACTTATTTACTTTTTAGTTTTTACTTGTTTGTGTCACGGGATAGATGAAGGTATTGATAAGAGCACGAAAAAGCAATGACAGTAAATTCTACTGCACGACTGCACCAATTTTCTTTTAATTGTGATAAGATCTCTGCGAAGAAATGACCGTGTGCCTCGAATATAGTTTGTTTGAACAAGTTCAATTTTTATTCAGGCTCTGATTTATTATTTCCCCTTATCACTAAGATCTAACCTATAAGCTCACATGAATAGCCTACTGCTTTTGATCGACAATTTTGATAAACTTTTCGTTTCGTATGTTAAAAGGTGCATTACATCTGACTTTTCAGCAGTAACTCAAGTCATTCTATTAAGTAACTTGTGAGAAAACAAGATTATTCTCTCTGCCGCGGATTCTACTCCAAAAAGTAGCTATGCTTTCCGATATCTTTACCTTTTACTTTTATGTCATTTGCTATCTATTGTCTCCTCGAGATGACAAACCTCATACTGGCTAAATCACTTCAAAAGTAAATCTTTCAAAATTTCAGTGTCTCAAGTCAGGCTCAGACGAATCATGTTGGAACCACTCATGCACAGTGTATTGAGTCACCAGAAGATCATTCTTGCAAGTGGCTCGCCCCGACGAAAAGAAATTCTGCAACAATTAGTTAGTATTTTTCATCTTCCTTTCCTCAGATCTCGCTTCTTCTTAAATTCTTTTACTCACATGTTTTAGTTTTTATTTACTCACAACAAAATGAAAGCTTACCTAGGCCAACATCTAATGAGCCAACTGACTATATTTAATTCCCCAAACACGGTATTGCCCCAACTGTACTTACTTGCAAAAACTTTTTTATCAATATACCTAATCGAAGTATGATCTGGTTTCAGGGTCTAAAGTTTAATGTCGCTGTCTCGGAATTTGATGAAAATTTAGATCCTTCAACTTACAGGAACCATGGTGAATATGCCATCGATACTGCCAGCCACAAAGTCAAAGAAGTCAGTGAGAGGCTCGCTCTGGAGAAGCTGGAAAATGATCTCATCATTGGAGCAGACACCATTGTATCTCTCAATGGTAAAATATTGGAGAAGCCAAAAGATGCCGTTGAAGCCGTTTCAATGTTAAAAGAGTAAGTGGTCAGGCTGTTTTAATGATTTCTAATAGTTTGTTTATCGCAATGGCAAAGTGTGCCATCCAGCAACCTTAACCCTTGCAAAAGGTTGAATTAGACTGTGTTTATTGCAAGCAAGTCCTCTTTTAACCATCACCAAACTATCACCTAGCCAGAGATCGTAATACCGTGCCTAACTTCAGTAGGTACCTTTGAAACTATGACACTGAAGTTGTTTTAATTATTATTTGATGATCTACTATATTAAGTAAATTATTTTTTAAAATCTATTTGGATGCTTTTACTACTGCTTGGTTATTATGTGGTTCATGAGTCTTTGTGTGTTCGTGGTAACGACCGGATGTGTCAGTCAACCACCGGTTGTGTAAGTCAACAACTGCAGACTGATTCTGCTCGTTTGGACAAGAGGACACGAGATAGCAAGAATCGACCAATCCCATTGGTTTGAATGGCGTCACATGACAGATTTGAAGTCATTCAACGGGTTAAAGAGTGGTGAATTTGAAAAGAATGACTCTTGAACCCGCCCACTCCCCAGTTGAATGACTTCAAATCTGTCACGTGATGCCATTTAAACCAATGAGGTTGGTCGATTCTTGCCATCTCGTCTCTTCTCGTCCAAACGAGCAGAATCAGTCTGCTGGTTGTGTCCGTCAACCACCGGTTGTGTCAGTCAACCACCGGTTGTGTCAGTCAACCACCGGTTGTGTCAGTCAACCACCCGTTGTGTCAGTCAACCACCGGTTGTATAAGTCAACCACTGGTTGTGTCAGTCAACCACCGGTTGTGTCAGTCAACCTCCAGTTGTGTCAGTCAACCACCGGTTGTGTCAGTCAACCACCGCACGTAGGAGTATTTGCCTCAAAAACCTGGCCAAAAACCCAAAATTAAAATTTCATCAAAAAATATAAATATTTACTTACAGTTTCTTAGTGCTAAGTAACTGCCCTATAGCGTACTAGATGTGTCAGGACCCCAAAGTTGATCTACTGTCAATACAACATCATGGAAGTGAGCGTCCAAGTCACCCTCTATTTTTCACCACTAGGTGCTCTATTACTAATAGGTAAACATTTTCCATCACAAACAAGCGTTGGTGCATCCAATCAGTTTGGCAATTTTGGGCGATGTTTTTGAAGGTATACACTTCACTTTCATACCAATTTTTTTTTCTCATGCATTTAAGACCATTCTATAACTCATTAAAAACTGACGTAAAAAAATATCCAATTTCAGGCACTTGATAGATAGAAAAAGTTTAAATACATCCCAGGCAATACTTGGCAAAACCAAAAAAAGGAGATTGAAAAAGACCTTCTAGGGAGATATTTTCTGTAATAAAAACTTGCACATTGTTGCACATTTTTATCCAGCAACATTTTGAAGTCAAGCCTTTTTTATAAAATAAGCTTCAATAACTCAGCAAAACAATGCGTTATCGACCTTTGGTTTGTGCCAAAATTCTTCATTTGTTACGCCTTTTCCAACCATAAACCGCGCAATAGGAGTTTCGAGTTTAAATTAGAAAATTAACCAAAACCGATTTTCAAATATTCAAGAACACGCAAATATTTTTGGCCAGGTTTTTGGGGTAAATACTCCTACGTGCACCGGTTGAGTCAGTCAACCACCAGCCGTGTTAGTCAACCAATGGTTGTGTCGTCAGTCAACCAACGGTTGTGTCAGTCAACCAACGGTTGTGTCAGTCAACCACCGGTTGTGTCAGTCAACCACCGGTTGTGTCAGTCAACCACCGGTTGTGTCAGTCAACAACCGGTTGTGTCAACCAAAAGTTTGCCTACTGCAGATTCATGTAAGGTAGATGTCCCAATTACCACCACCTGTCCCAATTACCGCCACCCTGTTCATTTAATCTTTAAAATAAGCCTACTTTAGCACACAATTTTAAGAGTATATGGGATGCGTGTTTTTCATAGGTTGGCTGAACTGGTGAAAAAAGATTGAAGTTAATATTTAGCAGCATTGTGCCCTTAAAAAATGACAGAAGTGGACATTTACCCAGCACCACCTGTTTGTGCCGATTTCTTTCAGTTGTTACTTATTAAAAATCTGTTCTCTTTACTCTCTGCTTTTTAAATTATTATAATTTCATTATTTCCTGACAATAAATATAATGATGTGAATGGAAAGACAGTGAAAATATGTTTGGCGATAATTAGAACAACTGATACGACAATAATTGGGACGAAGCCACTTATGGCATGGCGGTAACTGGGACCATTGGCCATTTTTTCGAGTTTTATTAATAATTTTTTTTCCTGATTGATTACTCCAATTTCTTATTTTTTTAATGAAACTGGAATGTATTTGAAGGGTCCCAGTGCAAACAGATCCTAGATTAAATAAGAATTGACATTTTTACAGATATTTTACGGACATTTTTTCTTCAGGGTGGCGGTAATTGGGACATCTACCTTAAGTATCAACAGACAATTTTAGTGCGAAGTCAACGGTTAGCCAACAACCACAACAATGCACTCATCAGTCTCAATCGGTTGTGATAAAACTCGCATAGCATCCCAAAATATCTCACTCACTCTCCTGTGACCCCCCCCCCTCCCCCATGTATACCCATCTCTTTCTAGTTTCGAAATTCGCATACAGGGCCTCATTTCACAACATATTATGATCAAATCGCATTAAAATGCCTCGAGGTATTCATTTCAGCCAAAAAATTTCACGAAAGATGACTCTATATACAATTTTTGAAATTAGAGTGAGATGGCAGTACATGGGGGTTACGTGAGAGCGAGCGAGACAAATTGTTTTTTTTTGGAACGTTCATCACCGGCTGCCGCCATCACTAAAACCCTCTATAGTCTGGTCTAATTGTAACCAGCCTGTAGCAAACTCATTCTCGCAGGTTTGATGCTCTGGTATTTTACATGTATTCATGATTCTTTATAAAAACTATCCAACAAAGAAAAAATTTAGAACAGTGACTATTGCCACAGTGGCAGATCCAGAAAGTCTTTTTGGGAGGTGGGCACGCCTATGAAATCTGAAATTTGAAGCATCGTGTGAAAAAATTCTGTGCTATTTTCTGTTGCAAGAAGGCAATATTTTAGTTTCTTGGGGAGAGGGGAGCACAAGCCCTTGTGCCCCCCCCCCCCAGATCTTAATAAGTGGTTCTATTGATTTGATTGGAAATTTGGGAGAGTGTTGCCTGAAATTACTTTGAATAATTTTATAAATGTTGCTTAGAATTGTTTTAAGCTGTTTCCTATTGTTACATGCGTAATGATAATAATCTTTATGTAAGTAATCCAATTGATCCTCTCTTTCCAGGTTGAGTGGGAAACAGCATACAGTGTTCACAGGAGTGTGTTTGAAGAAAGGTAATGAATATGTAGCGTTTGCTGAGAAAACTTTGGTCACTGTGGCCCAATTACCAGTAGCTGTCATTGAATCCTATGTTGCATCTGGTGAGCCAATGTAAGTAGCGCTAGCGCAACGAGAAATTCACTATCCCGCTTTTTCCTCTATTTAAACATGTATGCTAGACAAGGGTGGAAAATGGATAGAACCCCCCTCTTTCTATCCTTTTTCTACGGATACATTTGATGGGAAAAAGAAGAGAGATGGAAGACATCCTAGCAGTGGCGGCTCGTGAAATTTGGCAACAGTGTCCTCCTCTCATTTAACCAAAGTAAAACAATCAATTCTCCCAGAGGCTGTCAACCTCCTCAAGAATCGATTCTTTTACCTAAGTTTATATGGAAAAATTACATGGTTTGTCAAATCGCACAAGCCGCCACTAGATCTTGGCTGCGCCAATGTAAGTAGTAAAATTTTTGTCCAGGTGCAAGGCCGTTTGCTACCCAAGTTCTTGTTCTTCTAGACATTTCTTACACAAAGTAAAATACGATCTTCCCCCTAACTAATTTGGCCAAGAAGGAAGATAAAGTTCCAAACATTTTCTGACCTATGCATTGTGCAGTCATATGAACTTAGAAAGTTGTCTAAATGCCATCCACTGGTCAGAAGTTATTCATTAGTTACGCAGTGTTTCGAAAATTCTTTAAAGTGTTTTTTTTTTCATCGTGGCAAGGGTGATCAATAGTTGAAGAATGATGAAGCGATTTAGGTTGTCTTTGAGGCAAAACATATTTATTATCAATCCTAAGTTAGCAAGTAGGAATTTAAAAAAAAAAAAAAAACATTTTCAGTAATGCAAATGAAGAGCGAGTAAACTGGCAATGTTGCTCTTTATCTATTTAAATGCAAGAAAAATATCAAGCTATTCGGTGTGAGGCAAACATCCTAGTATTCAACCGCTTTTCTTCAGTTTAATAAATAAAATGCAACATTATCAGATCGCATGCTTTTCCACTGGTTAGTAAACCTTTTCTTTGCCTTCGACGAGTACACTCGTCCGGTTGCCCCCCGCACTTTCGCCGCCTGTACAGCTGCCGCATCTGCGTGAAACGTAGCAAACCATATACTCTATCTGACGGGAAAAGTACAAACTATGCGATAGAGGCGCTGGCAACATTTTTTGTGTCACGGATTTCGGGATTCAAAAGCACTCGGCAATGAAAAGGTTAAGATTTATAATCGAGTCTTGTCGTGAGATGTTTTGACAGTCTTGTTTGTAAATTATTTTCCAGCTGTTTTTTTTTTTTTTTTTTTTTTTTTTTTTTTTTCTCTCTCTCTCTCTTTAGCTAAAAATGGCTGTAAATTTGATTTTCTTTTCAATGTGTTTATTTTCAGGGACAAAGCAGGCGGTTATGGTATCCAAGGCAAAGGTGGAAGTTTAATTGAAAAGATTGATGGAGATTATTTCAACGTAATGGGGCTACCTTTACATCATTTATGTAGAGAAATTTTGAAACTTTACAAGTTTAACGGACCAGTGGCCTAGTTTGGCTCCTATCATTTTTATCAGAGCACTCTCCTGTAACTTGAAACTGAATTTGCTTAGGTCAAACATGTACTCTGAAGCTGAACTGAGAAGTTGAAAAAAAATTTACATTATTCCTCATTTACACAACAGTAGTCAACTGCCATCATTTTCCGTTGAGAAGGAAAAATGTTATTGTTACTTTTTATACCTTAAATTTTGTTTTACGTTTATTGTCAGAATGGGACTTAACTATTTTTACCATTGAATTTGTCAGGCAATTTGATGTTGTCAGATCTCTGTTTTGTTGTTGTAAGTAACTCTCCCTCTTGCTTGTTTAGAGCATTTGGAAGTATTTGAGAGTTTTAAAAGTTTTGTAAGTGTTGGTGTCTCATTTAAGAAGTGAAACTCATGGTTGATGAAATAAATTGTTTTATTAATTTTTGCAATTTTTGTAATTTTATTTTTTTTATTACTGTTATTATTTGCCTTAACACTATCCATTGCTTATCAGGTCAAGGTGGAGTAATTAAGCTATTAGTTGGAGGACATTGTCCAAAATAATTCTGCCTGATTTGATTTTGTCCATTTATTCAGTCCATGAATTTTTGTCTGAAAACTTTTGGCCAATGATTTTTTTGGTCCAATTCTAATATTGAGCCAATCAATAATTTTGTTTAACATTGAGAAAATTTGAAACCTTGTATCCTATCGCAGTTAACAAAGGTTTTATGAGGTTGGTCCAACATCTTCTAAAAAAATGTTGTTCCTCTTCACTTCTTCCTCTACTTGTCACTGGAAGGTGGGACTTTTGGATCGAAAGCACTTATCTTCTTTCCTCTGTTTAAGCAATATTACCTTCAGGTGCTCTTAGATGGATAAACATTACTTTTTGGACAAGACATATTTAGAAACTTCCGCATCAAAAATATTTGTTTTGACCCACTATTGATGAAACGCACAGGTCTACTTGTCTCTGACTGAGCAATATTGCCTTCAGGTGCTCTTAGATCGATAAAAATTACTTTTTGAACAAAAAATATTAAGGTTCAATTTTTCCTTTGGACTCATCTTCTTATTTGGGCATGATATTATTTTGATGTGTCCTGAAACCAAGCAATGATATTAAGAGTTACCCCCCCCCCCCCCCCCCCCCCCCCCCCAGGGCCGGTGAAGAAGCTAATGCAATTTCAGTGCCAATATGCCTATGCTTTTTTGTCTAGAAAATGAGGCAGCTAAAGCACCTTGTACATCAAAAAAAGTTCTTCTTTTTTTACAACATCTTCAAAATTTTTGTGGGTGCTTTGACTGTAGAAGCAGTAGCACCTGCGTGTTTGACGTTGAGAGACATCTACGTATTAAAATATTTTTAATGACAGCAGAGGTTCTAGCCCACTAATTAATCTTTATCCGCTAGTATCCTCCAATTATAATGGCGTTGTAGAAGTTGGATGCTATGTTTACCATTATGGAAGCTTTATGGGGTTAGATCTTTGTTTTTTTTGTAGGGGTCGGTATCGATATGATGAGTAGAACGCAAGGATCTGAGCTCTTTAGCGGTAGAAACAACAAGGACAAGCTACTTAAGTCTACCTTAAGTAAGAACCTACTATCTCCAACTCATTGTGCTTGTCTTAGTTTCCCAATTTTTTTATTTTTTTTTTCTATTGAAACAATACAATGATTACTAGCAGGTGGGCCAGTTTGTCCAGTTGAACAAGTTTAACTACTACACTTACCGCCAAGATTTTGAATTTTTTTAAAATCTGCACTCGGGCCGTTGGCGCGCGAGTCAGTTTGCACCTAACACAAGAACGAAACTGCCCTAGCTTGGACTGCTCGACCGGACAACAGTTTTTTCCCCTCAAAATTGAAATAACCTAGATATCCACCGCAAAGAAATTGATTATTATGAAGCAATATTATTTGTTATTCAATCTAAAGTGTTTTATGAGGGAATGGTTGATTACCAATCGTTCACAAATTTTTATACGGTTTGCATTTTCATTTTTCTCAATTTAGCACTTGGCAACCTTGAAGCTGGTATATCAACAAAATTATCATTGCTTCATGGCGTATGTTCTCACACATATTTTTAATCTGGCCCCAATTTTTCTCGAGGCGGTGAAAATTCTAAAGTATTTGTGACTTCAGTGTGTTCTTATCCATTTCCTTATTTTCATTTTGTTTCACTTTGTTTCTCACCCCACTTTAGTTGTGGTGAAGTTCTCTGTTTATCATGTGCTGACACTGGCTGACACCCATGATTGAGGAGCACAAGTGTTTGTTTGGTTATCTCCATCAGTTTATGTTCTTCTCAAAAATTATCTCTACTCAATTATTTTTCGTCAGTTCTTGCGATCTCTAGCCTACCTCCATGTCTGCATTAAATATGAGAGAATCAAGTCATTTCAACTTCTGGAAACATGATCGCTCATTCAAGTTAAAAATCTTCTCACACCATACCATTTGATCTATGGTAAGCCTAGACTTTTAATCTGTAATAATTGGAAATTGGAGCTAAGTACTCTCCTTTCAGAAATTAAAGTTGATTCTTTCTTTAACATCTCCCGTTTTCATCTGTGTCATTTTGACTCGTGTTTGAGGTTGATAAGTGTACCTTGCAGAGGTTGCTTCAGAAAAGATGGCTGATGATAGCTTAGGTTGATTATCGCTAGCGGGCGAAACTGTGTTTCTGCGTACTGACTTCAATGTGCAGGGATATGCATGCACTGATAGCGCAGAATACCGGGCAAGAGGTTGTCTGCCATTTACCGTGAAATGACCTGTACCTCCTCTTGCCTGCCTAGTACTTCTGTTGATTCTGCTAACACGGACTGTAGACGTATTCTTGAATAATTTATTTTTCACTTCTTCCTAAGTCTAATTTTTTATTTGGAATGCAATGAACGACACTCCTGTATACTGCTGCAGTTAGCCATCACGGTTTGAGCGTTCTATCAAAACAAAACAGAACACTGACCACTCTGACAAGTTGGTCTAACGATTGTAGTTACTCGTATTTCACTGAGATATAACCTTAATTCCACGCTCTAATCTTAAGTTCCTTGACCTGTTGACTTGTTTACTGCACAAGTTTAACTTCCTGAAACAAATTGAAAAAGCCTCTCCTCTATAGAAGGTACAAAAAGTAAATAGATAGCGCAGTTCTAAAAGGTAAACAAAGGCGGAGCGTGATAGTTTGGATGAAGCCCATTTTTTCAAATTGATACGTTAGAGGAACCACACGCAAACAAGAGTAACCTTCCCTGTTGTGTTCCATTTTGGTTCATATGCACCAAAATTAGCTTTAAGATGATAACTCAATTATCTGATGAACTGAGGTTATTTCTTGAAAGACGGTCTTTTGACCAAGAAGCTCCCTTTGCATAAACGCTCTTGATGCGTGTGGCACTTTCGCTTCCACTGGATTCTTCTCTATGTGCAACTTGAAGGAATGGCGCAACACTGATCATAGATGATTTTCAAACGCCAACTTTCATGAAATAACCTCTGTCTGTGGAATGATTGTCATA